>RJWT010017904.1:0-19124 GCA_004365215.1 Cuniculus paca
ATAGGTAATGCCCAGTCCACAGGGGTAGTTAGTCATCAAGCAGAGACTTTACTTCTATGACATTACAGGAGAGTCTGTCATCGAGTTGTACCTCTTCCTTGGGTGAGCACAGTCCACAATTTTATATAGGAAACTTGAATTCACATTTCTTATGGATTCATTGTAAGCAGTACTTTGCAAAGTAGACAGTTTTGAATTAAATAGAGGTAAGTGTAGCTGTCTGCCTCACTCATGCATTAATGGAAACTGTGTAGGTAGATTTTTACAGGCCACTTGTTTTCAGTATGTGTACACATGTGTACCTGCGAGCATGCATGTGTGGGTGTCTTCATATATACTGATATGAGATGAACGCCCCAAAAGAACTTCTGCATCTCATTTGTGGATTCAAGCATCCTTATATGACAATAATGCTTTCTTTACAGTTTATGCACAAGCTCACTCTACAAAAAGTCTATAAATTTCATCTGGTTATTGCAGACTTGTGTACATTTATGAGTGGAGACCGTTAGTAATCAACACTTCACCTCTTATGAGAGTTCACTAGTTGGTTTCAAACATGATTTTGCAATTCTTCCAACATTGTTTATTCAACTTACAGACCCAATGTGCCTCCCCTTTCTCTCATTCCTGTGTGTGTGTGCAGTTGTGTGTGTGTTTGTGTGTATGTGTTGTGACAAGAAGTTTTTATCTCAGCCTACACTTTCAAATATAGCCAATTAAGAACTAAGAATAAATATAAACATGACAGTGTATTTTTTTACTTGAATAAATCTATGGTAAATTTGTTGAAAAGAAAAAAAACTATAAAAATAACAGGTATTTATAATAAAAGCTTTGATCGTTAGTAGTTTGGTTGAAGAGTCTGCTCTACAAAGATACACTGAAATATTGCACAACATTGAGAATGAACACTCTCAGTGGTGATATCATCTACCTAACTTTGGGGAAAAACTAAATCAGAATCCTAAAGAGCATATATTGTATAATTCCATTTATATACTGTCCAATAACTAATCTATCATGCTTGAGAAAATTATGCTTACCTTGGATGTTAAGATATGGCAGTGGGTTTAAGGTTGGAGTGTATCGTGTTCATGATAGCTTATTCTTGCATTGGGCATTACTCACACAAGTAAGTGTGTTCGTTTTCCCAAATTACATCAAGTTATGCACTTTTTTATGCTTTTTTCTGTATCTAGTATTTCTGTAGAAAGTCTACAAAACAAGCCAAGTGTAAAACATAAAGCAAAATCAAAGCATTGAGGTTTATTTCTGCATCATTTTTCATTTTCCTCAAGTCAAATCCATATTCTCATGTTCTATTTTTGATATGGTTTTTCAAAATTTCTGTTCACAAGGCCTGCACATTTATCTCCATAAACATGAGGGGATGTTTGCTGTTCAAGTGGGCCAATGGTACCTTCCTCGCTTCCTGAACCAGTTCCACAGTAAATTTCTCAAGGATTATTCTGTTTATTCAAGGCACTCCTGGCAGGAATTGAAGCACATGGAATTAGTTTGCAGTTGTTTCTCTCCTTTTCATCTGCCTAATCAGTTCCTCCTCTTTTTCCTGCCTTACTTGCTATATTTCTTTTCCATCTTCTCCTTGCCATCTTCCTTTATTTCTTTGTTACTTCCTTGGTCATTAGGTTTAGATATTGGAATTCTTCCCTTGATGAAAACCAACTTTGATGATGGTGGAAATCCATTGTAGTATTACATGTTTGTCTAAAGTCAATGAATGAATAACATTCAGAATGAGTTCTAAAGTCAGTGATGGACTTTGGGTGATTATGGTGTGTCAGTGTATCTTCGTCAATCATTAAAAATGGTACCAGCTAAGGAGGGTGATGATCACTGAGAAGGCTATGAATGTGTGATGGAAAAAGGCATATGGAAAATTTCATACTCTCTGCCCAGTTTCACTGAGGCTAATTTTTTTCTAAAAATAAGTCTGTTAGAAAACCAGCTTTGCTAAAAGAAAAAAAAAATTCTAAAAAATTCACATGTAAATTAACTTACACTCATTCTGCATTTTAAGATAGATAAAAGTTAAATGAATACATCACAACTAAATATGTAACATACGATGTAAAAAGTGCTGATCATACCATTTGGAATGAAAAAAAATTTGTAACTAATTCTCCCAACACACACACACACACACACACACACACACACACACACGCACACAGAGGCAGAGAAGGTACATTCATTTCTGTTTCCAGAGTTGACCATTTTGACTAGCACAGAGTTGGGGCTAAGTCAGTTTGAGGAAAGATGAAAACACAGATAGATGGTGGAACTGGTTTTATCTTCTTAAATACAAACTGGCCCAATCTCTTATTTTCCCAGTCAAGTCTTCTAAGCCTCACATATCCTTTAATAAATATATTCATTATTTTCCTTAGACAGTTTCCTTCCAGTGCTCAGTTGTTATTTAGTCTTATTTTTTAAATTTTTGCCCATGATCCTGGAGATTCCTGTCCAAATCGGGAGGACACATGGCCTCCGTCCTCTGGTGGAAGAGTGGGATGGCAGTAGTGGAAAGTGTTTGACGGGGCTCGCTGCCTACCTCATGGCCAGGAAGCAGCCAAAGGTGGGTTCCGCGATCCCCTCAAGGGCAAACTTGCAACGACCGAGGGACCTCCCACTGTGCCCACATCCTGAGGACCCTGCTGCCTCCAGCAGTGAACTCTGCCGGACCAAGACTTCAGCACTCTAGGAGCACTAACGTTCTAGCTAACGTCTCATCCCTTGAGGGGTCCATTGCCTTGGGGACACATAACATTTTGGAATGTTCTGCATAAAAGAAATTTTAACAAACCATAAATCCTATCTCTTTTTTTACTATCAACTGATGAGCCAATGGACTCACTTCTAATGGCGATTTTAGGTATACAGTAGTAATAGGTTATCTCATACTCTCACACTCGCTCAGTTTGCACATCTCATATCGTCACACCTCTTGTACATGAGCTTCAAGCAAAATGCACGAACAAGGCCAAACTACACCATCTGCAGAAAATACAACCACTTTCTTTAGCTTAAGTTACCAACACAACCTCCTATTTCCTCAAGGTAATCTTATTCTCACTCACTGCCTTTTCCTAACTTAGGTGACTACCACTCTAATAGGAACTCAGTAGCAATTTTTTTGCTTCCGTAATCTCAGTTTTTTCTCCAAGTTGAATCTCCTCCATGCTCCATGCTCAAAAACTGGATATCTCAAAAATAGCAATTTTGATAAAGTCCAAAAATGTTCTGTTAACCCCGCTAACGCCTCAAAGCCTTCAGTAGGTGACTCCACATATTACACCTAAACAATGAAAAGGCAATATTGTAGTGCTGTGCTCTGTATAGAGATCTAATTGTGGGTGAATTAGAATCTCCAATGGTGTAATTATACCAAGGAAAAAGAAAAGTTTACCTTGCAACCAAAATATTGCTTTTCAGGTGATTCTATTGGAAAAGATTCCACAAATCAGTTTGTAGAATAAAAGGCTATATTGCTAACCTTAAAAAGATTTATGTCATATGAATTGCCTTCAAATCAGAGGTCATTTATTTTATCTTGTGAAAGTAGCTGAACTAGTTAATTTTAATAAAGTCTTCTCACTATAAGGTGTGGAAATATTTTTACTGATAGCCGTCATTTGGAATCGAGTTGATTTTAGCCCTCAGTTTATATAACTTTTTCCCCACAATTTAGTTCATTATTCTCTAAATGACTTGCTATGACTAAATAATAACTCCATGATTTCTGCTACCAATTACATTTTTTAAAGTGCCAAATGTAAGACATTAACTGAACACCTCTTTCTACTTTTATCCTTACACTTATATATCTGGTTTTATTTTTAAGAACTATCAGATTAGCGGAACATATTTTGATAGGTTTAAATGGCTTCAGTATAAAGGAAACATTTGTGTCTTTCTAATTTGAGGAAATCTGAAAGAAAAACTGGCTGGCATTAGGCAATCTGATAAATTTTTTTACTGTGGAGACTGTGAGAAGGTCAGAGAAACAAAGCATTTAGGAAAATCTTTCCCTGGGAAGAGGAGGTAGGGACAGGGACACAGGGCTGAGATTCCTGCTCAGGACATTTCCATCCACTGGGTGTCACTGCTGATATGGGACTGAACCAAGTAAAAGATATTCCTGTGGCAGCAAAAATTTCTCAAACAGAGATTTAGATGCTATCTCTCTGACTTGCTGCAGACCGAAAATACACTGCATTAATTGCGTCAGACGGAGACATTCTAAATAGGGTAAAGGTCTGATAAAAAGAATGGAATTTTATAATTCCTACTTGTGGCTGGCTGAGTCCTGCAAATCATTATATTCTTAAATGGATTGAATATGCTTCAGTGATATGTGTCTGCTTTTCTCAGCATAACAAAGCAAAATTACTAAAAATAAAGGCAACAACAAGCTCAAGAGAATGGAACTCAGCTGAGAACCTTGCTGTTGGAACATATAAGTGGTTTCTCCTTGGACTTTCCTGCTTGTAACCAGATACAGATTATGTTAATATTGGGGCTTTCTTCTCATTTGGTTAAATATTTATTGCAAATGAGTCCGAGTGATTGTCCTGCAGAATCCAATGGACCCACTTTCAGTTTTTTTCTGTTCTAAGCTTGAAACTCTTTTTCTTTATAGAAATAAAGAAATGAAAGTAAACAGAAACTAAAACCATTTTCTGTTGTGATGTTTGACATCTTGCTTGTGAGTTGACTATACTATTGATCTAAAATAATGAGGCATGAGTCCAATGATTAGGCATGGATAGAGGGTACTTTAGAGGCTGCTAGGGAGCCATGAAGGTTTTCAGGTCAAGAAAAAAGCACATGTAGATAAAAAATAAATAGAAGAAATTACATTGCAATATAAGGTTAAGGAGGAGCATAAAGTGAAAAAAAAGAAAAAAGAGTAGGGAAAGTAAACAAGAGCAGAAAGAAGAAGATAGGGAAGAAGAAACGAATGTTCTACTTGCCTTCTTATCTATTGACTTTGAATAGATGATTTTTGTTGCCTGCGTTATTTTGGAGCCACAGATTGAGGGATAGCTAATGGTGACCCCTGTGACTCAGGTCATTTGGAAGTAGAAGAGACTGACCTGTTGTTAATAATAATGACCAGAGATGCATGTTCATGACAGGAAATGACAAGAAAAATTTTAAAGAAGAAATGATAGGGTCATCTATGGCCATTTTCAAGACATGATTGGACTTTGGAATTGAGGGCATGGTAAGGGCTTTCTTGCTGGCTTCTTGCTTTCGTATTAGCAGCATGAGCACCATGCACTGAGAAGACTGTTCTTCTATACACATGCCATCAAGTGAAGTATATCCTAATGAGTGTTTCCTGTTCAGCTTGTTGGTCTTTTGATACATCAGTTGTTGGGTTGTAGATCACAGCTCTGTAAGGGATAGCAATGTAGTATGATAGGAACTTGGTTTGTTTGTTGACTATTATGTGCTTGCCACCTAGGCATTCAGTTTTATTTATTGAGTTATTAAATTGAGAATATCCTGAAAGAAATATCCAAACATCACTTATTTGTGTACATCCCCTAGCACTTGCGTTCGACCACAAAACAGACATCCTTGTACATATTTCAGAGATATTGGCACTCACTATGTGGATCATTCAACAGAGGGAGTCTTGACATTCCCCATATAAATTAGATCTCAGCAATAGAGGAAAAATTGAAAGGGAAAGTTAAGGTTGGTTGCAAGTCGCAAATGATGGCACCGCAAACATCCTTATTGAAGAGACCACCTCGGTGACAAGGGATACTGCTTACTTCAGAGGTAGTTCTACTACTTTCAGAAATGTTTCATATGTTAGTTATGCCTGCCAGAATATATGTTTTTTCCAGATAAATTAATACCTTCTTGTGCCTAAGCATCAGAGTGCATTTGGTATGGCCAATGAAAACCTTGGAGTTCAAATTGTTTTGAGTGTAAGCAATTTGATTAAGAAAAATACAGTTACACGGAAGTTTCAGAAAACAGAATTATCTTTTTTCTATTCATTTAAGTCATGGTGTGAAATATACTTAAAAGATTTTTCCCTGTCTCAGTAAATATGTGATCCTTGTACTATTATTGACCCTGAAAGTGGAGATGACAGAATGCCACTTCCTATCTTGCTCTCATTTTTCCATACTAGGCTATGGTTATCTTAACTGTGCATCTTAAATGGAAAAATTCTTCAAAGAAAAATATTTTCCCTGCATAATCTCAGCTGTGAATAATGTTGCAGTCTTACTTGATATTAAGACTCATTGACAATTAAATAAAACTGACTGGTTTTGGTATGTGTCTGTTCTATGAAGTACATGTGTGTGTGTGCATGTGTGTGTGTACTTTTGACTAGCATTTTACAATACTTACATATAGTATATACATGTCCTTATATTTATTTAGCTAAATATCATCTGAAAAATGGTGAAGAAACTAATTATAAATACATAAAAAGTATAAAAAGCAATGAAGGAAGTATTGTCACTTAGTACTGGAAAGTTACATTAAGGTGGGTAGCAAAAACCTTATCTGACACTAGTTTTGGATTATGAAATAATCTCTCAGAGGCAAAATTATGGGTTACATTACCAAAGGCATTTATAAACTGAATGTCACAAACATTGGTGTCTGTATTTCTGAAACAATGCTGTATCAATGTGTACATCTATTGAATGTCTATTTGGTTTTCTACATTCATAGCTTTTGTATTATTTTCATTTCAATTTTATTTTTTCTGATTTTTTTCTTGTAATTGCTTGACGATATTACAAGAGGCTAGTCTGTCATTTTTTTGTGCTTATCATGCAATTCTGCTTAAGTATATACACATCATTATTATGGTGATTAAATCAACAAGATTAAAGTTTAATAAGGAAAAATTTGTAAGAATGTGTTTAATAATTTATGCATTGATTAGATATTTGCGGTATTTTTTCACATAAGTTTTGGGACAGAATGTGTGTGTGTGTGTGCGTGTGTGTGTGTGTGTGTGTGTACATACATGCACAAATGTGTTTTCACTGGCAAATTAACCTACATTTGTGAAATGAAACAGAGGCTAAGCAATTCACAGAAAAAGAAGGCAACAAATATCAGGGTAATAGTTGAGGAAAAAACGAAAAAAAACAAACACTTCCCACACAGTAACATCATTGTTCTGAATACTGAGTGAGCCTATACACAGGCTGCTGAGAGTGTCTGTCAATGAATTAATACTTTCTGTAAAGCGCATTTGGTGCCGGTTAATATGCATTCCCATACAGATGAGAAGAATGAGGAGCTGCTCGAACGTCCCCTAATGAGACTTCCTGTGCAAGTAGCTAGGCCTGCACTGTTGGGGTAAAACCAACACGCTTTCACTGGAATATAAATGTACAAGAGGCTTCATTGATATTTCATGGCGATTAAAAGCATGCATAAGTTGCAGTCTGTAGGGTAATGCTGCCCAGCACGTAATTTTCATTGACTTCGTAACATTTAAAGTAGACCCGATTTACATCTTTATATGTAGGTCAGCACAGGGGAATAGCCTTATTGCCTATGAGTAATTTCGTGGTGGGAATAAACTTTGTTTCTATGTCTGCAAAAGAGTTAGGAGTTTTGTGGATTAGATAAAAGTAAAAGCCCTGTAACCACTTTTCGCACACACATTTATTTGTTAAAACAAGCTATAATAGCTTTGTTCTTTGGGTTTGACTATATTACATTATTAAAGGTTGTGTGTTCTTAGATTTAGCAACAAGTCATCAGTGTAGTAGTGCCAGGTAAGATATGTCCTCTACTCTTCTCTTTATTTGGACTTTCTCAGTTCATAAAAATGGTCAGAAGCCATGGCATCAATTCAAAGTTTTCTTTTGCATCACTTTTTATTTGATTGTCAATGAGAATGAGTCTTAATATCAGATAAGACTGCAACATTATTTACAGTTGAGATTATGCAGGGACAATATTTTTCTTTGGAGAATTTTCCCATTTAATACAAACAGTTAAGACAGTGTGAATGTGCCCAGTGCTTCATGGTATCTCCTGCCTACTTTATTTCGTTGCCCAAAGTGTTTCATCTTGGATTTTAAAGAAGACAATCTTTTCAAAGGATGCCTTCAACATACTGGTCTCAATTCCTTTGGATATATACCAAGTAATGGGATTGCTGGGTTATATAGTAGTCCTAGTTCTAACTTTTCGAGAAGCTTTCTGTTGTTTTCCCTAATGACTATACTTATGTATATTCTCACCCACAGCACATGAGGATTCCCTTGTTCTTCACATGCTTACCAGGACTCGTTACCTATAGTATGTTCGTGATAATAGCCATTCTTACCAAGTAAGGTGACATTTCATGTGCAGCTTTACTCTTACCCTGAGAGAAACCCCGGATCTCGACGGCATGCTATAGTAGTTGTTGCTAGTGATTCTGTATTAGATTTCAGATGTGTTTATCACACTCTTGTACATCTCCATTAAATGCAGTCACTGCATGATAATCTCCTATTGATGATTTTGAGCCCTTGTAGTACATAGCTGTTTTTTGTTCCTTTCTGGAGTATTAGTATTGTAGAGATCTTTGAATGGAATAAATAATTAAAACACACAACCAGGTTGTAAGGCAATATATGTTTTAAAAGATTAAGCTAAAAACCAAAGTAGTATAAAATTTAATAAAGTTAATATTCAGATAAAAGAGGATTGCTTTTCTTATATTGAATCATTAAAATATATTTTGATGAAAGCAAGTTTTGTTGCAAACGTCAAACAGCTAGGTTGTCTCAGGATATTTGAATAATGGTATATTGGTCATCACCCAATCAATTTCATTTCACAGGTTACAATCCAAAATCAGATTGCTAGCTGATATGTTAAAGTTTACATGGCTCCTCATTCATATAACTATTTTATGACAGCAACAAAAGTCATCTATAGTCGATGTTAAAATCCACTTAGAATGGGACTATGTCTAGCTGCATCTAACACGGAACTGCTATTTGCTGAAAGCTCAAAAGTATTGGTAAAATTAATGATACTGTCTGACTTCTAGCCCACAGCTTATTCAATTATGCTGCATTGCCTTTCTGGGGTGAGGTTGACAGAGGATTATTTGACCATAAAATGACTACCCATTGGTCTAGAAAAATAGTTTGCATTGAACTGGATAAATTCCTTTTGTTAATGGAAATCTTAGATTATGATAAATCAAGCAGCTTGTTAATAGTGAATTCCAAGTAGTCAATTACATTATCAATTAAATTCTGTAGTATGATCATCAAAATAACCAAACTATCTATAAAAATGTGATATAAAACTGGTCTCTTATTATTCACCTATGTACAATGAATGAATCACTTAATGTGTATCAAGTGAGCCATAATAATGACATTTTAGCAGTAATCTGGTCCCAGGGCATGATTTATACTCTAAAATACAAAACAAGGCTGTACTTATTACCTCACTCTGCTCATTTTCTCTCCAACAGCAATGTGGAGTTAACACAAACAGTAGCAAAATATCTTTAATAGCAAATGATAAGCAGGAAAAGTTTCTTTGTTTAATTTTATTTTAGAAAGTAAAACAGAAAAAAGATAGAAATAATACAGAATTTAAAAAACAAAACAAAACAACAGTAAGAAATCAATAGTAGTTAATACATTCCATATTGTTATCTTAGAAGTAGTTGTTTAGGTTACAAGATCTAGGCATAAAAAATGATCATACAATCAAACAATGACAGCACAAATTGTTCTTTTTGATGAACAGAGATTAGTAATATAGTTATCTTGCACATATATACATATGCACAGTTATATGTGTAAAACTACATACATATAATCTTTTCCTTTGCTTCATTTCTCCTAAATGCACAATAGATATTGTAATAATGAAAGAGAAAGGAAGGGCTCAAAAGTAAAGAACAACTGGGATAAGGGAAAGCAGAAAAGGAGAAACAGAAAACTTTCTTTTTATCCACTCTTTATCAGTGACCAAAAAGCAGTAAAATGAAGAAACGTACAAATATGCTTATAGCTTATTAAGCATGGTAACCTCCTCAAACCTATTATTTTAGTTGTCTTTCAACCATTTTCATTTGTACTCTAAGCTGTGTTACCTGCTGTGCTGTTCTTATTGTTTTCCTCTCTAAAGTCTCAGAGCTCAATGGAGAGTCATTTGGCTGCATCAGTTCTCAGGTATGAAATTTAGCTTTCTCCCGAGTTCTGTTGATCAAATCGCTTGTGCAGAAAAGGACAGGATCCAGTGGATATTTCTGGCACCACTGAGTAGGAAATCTAAGTTTGTGTGACTTTATTTGAAAGGAAATGATAGAAATAATAACACACCACAAAACCAAAATAACATTCAACTTGTGCATATTCTGTCTCTGTGCTTATTTGCGTAGAGATTGAACTTTATCATTTCTGTTCTCTGTTTTTATGTAAGGAGACACCCTAGGTCTGTTAGTGTAGCCTAGAAAGTTTTCATTATTTCTTCTAGCCCCGCGGGCCCACGGGGCTCACTTCCGCTTGGCATCTTCCATGCAGTGGTTCTGATATGGTACCGGAAGCCTGTGATACGCAAGCTCCTGAGCGCTGGAGGTCCAGGGTGGATTGTGTCCTCCCAGGGCTGGTGCCTCAGCGGGGCCAGGTGGCTGGGTGTCATACTCTGGCCGCACGCCCTCACCAGGTGGCTAGTTTGGAATTTCCTACACAGTGGCAATCTCAAGAGTCTAGGACTATTTATATGGTGGTTCTTGTCCTGAGTATTGCATGTTTCAAGAAACCAAGACAAAAGAAAGGAGGCTATTTGTGATCTATGTTCAGAGATCAGTCTTTTGCATATTCTAGTTTTTAGAGAAAGTTAAATTAAATTCACAGTGACATGAGACCAAATGGACCAGAAACAGAGGAGGTATGGTTTACTGCAGAAACTTCTTAGAAGTGTTGCTGTCTCGATTTATCTAAGTAATCTGCTTCCACTGTCTTAATCACTCTCAAAGCTTTCCTTGAACCGTCATCAGTGGGTATAGATCACTAATGCTACCCAAGTGGAAAATATGGACAATTGTAAACTTTCTATCAATGACTTACTTTTTATTTTTGCACATTTCTCCCGAGTTATTTTCATAATTCTTTGATTGTTTTTATCTTATCTGAGGCACCATGTCCAGATGACTTTTTCTCTCCTTGAGTTCCCTCCATATGTAAATGTTCCAGCTTTTAATTTCCAAAGACAGTACATTGATAACCAATCAATGAATATTTTATAAATTATGTCAAGATTTGAAAAGAAAACTCTATAGCCTTAAAGAATGAAAGTGAAAATAAGGGCAAGTTTTAAAGTGCCATTGTGTACCATGTCTGACCCTTCAGGTATTGATTTATTAGAAAGTGACACTATTCTGAGATATCTGAATGCCAAGTTGAACAGAGTATAGTTCATGCCATGAAATCAATGCTTTTATAAGAAATTCATCTGTCTCTGTGGTCCTCAAACCTGTTTTGTATTAAAATTACTTGGAAGGCTTATTGATACATGAGTGACTGGGTGCATCCTAAGAGCTTGGGATACATTAGTTCTGAGAAGGGACTTGAGCATTTGTATGTCTAACATATTACTGGGAAGTGTTGCTACTGCAGTGTTAGACCACATTCTCATCATGGTCTGCTTCCCATTTGATGTAGGACAAGATGAAGATCAAGAAAATTGTGCCAATTTTAAAGTGACAATCAAATGATCCCCCTTTAATTTGCTTCCAGAATGTTGCCTGGGGACTGAGAATCATCTCTACATTTTTTTTTCATAACTAAACCTAGACAGACCCAAAGGGGTTCACAAGTTACTGAATCATGGCTAGAAATGGCTGAAAAAGGTCAACTGGTCAACTTGAATTTTCAACATTGGAAAACCCGTCAAGTGTTTCATCATAATTGAGAGATATTATATTGAGAGATAAACTAATTTGCAGGGAGGCAATAATATCATGGAAAGACCATGGAGTTTCAAATGAGAAACTAAGATGAGAGTTTGGATTGAATCACTAGCTGGCTATGGTATATTTGCAGGGTTTCCTTCCTCAGAGGGAAGCTTTCTTTCCTTATGGACAGAATAAGAAACATGAGGGTAGAATCCATGTTACGAAGTGGTTTAGAGAACCAGTGAGGTTGGTATAGGAAAACTTATTTGCAAGCATCTTTTAGATATCTGACATCATTACTGACTAATAATAATTGACCCACTAGTGACTTATTTGCTGATAATTTGAATCCACAGACCTCTTAGGCTTTACAAATCCCCATAGTTAACCAGACAGTGATGGCAGAGGACTGGTTGACTTGCCCTGTAACAGATCTTTTCTTTTCCTGTTCTTGTCTATAATTTTATCATTGCAAATCTGGTTAAAAATGAGTTTTCTATTGGGTAGGCAATATTACCCTACGCTAGCAATTGCTAGCCTGCATACCCACTCAATTATGGATTTTATTCATACTACAAATATTCCTCTCAGGAAGTAGAAGAGATAAGATAATAACAGTAATAAGACCATTGATGACTAAGTAGTCACGGTGTTTTCGTCATTGTGGTAAAAAGCTATGCATGTGTTAACTATTTTTAACTTTTGGATAAGACAATGAGCTGGACTCTATAATTTCCCCACTTTCATGATTGAGGAAGCTAAGGCCCAAACACATCTCCAAGGTCAAGCCTCATAAGGGCTGGAACTGGTGAGCGAATCCAGTCTGTCTCTATCAGATGCCCTGTTTTCACAGCCTTGAGGTTGACCCTTAAATCTTCTGTGGCTTCAGAGAGCCTGATCATAAAGGAAGCAACCAAAATAAGGAAATTAGATTCTAGAAGGTTCTTTCCATGTATAATTCTTGTACCTTTATTCAGATGGGGCTTGTCTTTTTATCTCTTTACTATCATCAATTCACACATTCTCTTATTCATTCAATGAACATATTTTGTATACCAATCGTGAAAATAATAATTCATCTTTATTGAGTACTTGCAATATGCCAAGTTATTTGTGCTCATTTGATTTGCATAACCACATCTTGAGTTAAGTGTTATCATATCCCTTTTTTTAATAGATGATTAAATTGAGGAACAAGGAGATGGACAGATGTGTCACAGGTCACTTGGTAAGAGACTGAGAAGCATGTGTTTGGTCAGCTGCAAAGATTATAACCTATGGTCCATGCATCACATACTACTGCTCATAGTTTTCTCATTGTGTATTGCCTCTCTTTATAACTGTCACCCTCATTTTTCTCTACTCACCAGAATTCATCTTTTTGTTTCATGTACTTATTAAGATCAAGCCAAACGCTTGTTCACAAAGTTCTCTAATACGTTTTGGATATAGTAGTTATTGAAAGACACATGCAGTAATTCTGAAAATCCTGTTAGAGACAGGGTTATTCTGAAAGTGCTTAGCATTCATGAGATCCTTCATATCCCAGAAATGAGAAAGAAAGCTGATGGTTTTCAAAGCCATTATCAGTGAAATAGTACCTTCCACATTAAATGCAGGCTTCCTTCATCCTCTCTGTGGTATATAAGACCTGCTGCTGGCTTATCAGCTCTTTTTATTTTTACATTTCTGAAAGTAAATATTGAGGAAGTATAGTCTGAAAGCTACAATGCTCATACTCACACCAAGAGCATGAGCAGATGGATATTCCAATCTACGTTACTTGCAACTGTAAGGAAACTATTATTGGTAAAAACGAGGTATCTGTGTAACAGATGCCCATCTCTCTGTAGCAGCTCTGAATAGCAGCTGTTGAGATGAGGCTCTCATGAAGCACAGAAAACCTGGAGAACTGCTATTCTGTATCCTGCACATTCTTATTAATTCTAAGCAGTAAAACAAGGCTGCAGGAAGAAGAAGAAGCTGATGTTGGAATATTACTGCATTAATTTAATGTTGTTTTATCCATTCATATATGTGAAAATTCTGAGACGACTTAGGAGCAAAAGAATTGAATGAATACCAAATATTTTCCTTTTGTATATGAAATATGCAGAACCACTTCCCTTGCTCGATGGTAATTCAATTTTATAGGGTTAGCAAATACTGTTCCCTCCAAAGTTTAATATCAAGAGAACTTTTCAATTTAGAAATGAATATACTGCATCTACCCAGGGTTTTACCTTGATTAACCTTCCTAACTAACAAGGGAGGTTGCTTGCTTTGAATGTGTTTGCATGTGAGCTTCAAACTGGTTTTATTGACACAAGAGGTCAGTCTAACAAGGTCCGGCATCAAGGGAGGAGAGCAGAGAAGCTATACTAATTGTAGCCATGAAAAGCATGTAAGTGTTTTCATTAAAAGTCAATACTCATGCAGATTTCAGTTCACCATCTGGCCCGCTTTGCACTGATATTTGAAATGCAGGAAGCTGATTTAGTTACCAGATTTCTTCATCAATTTGTCATACATTTATAGACTACTCTTTTCCCATTCCTAGGAAATATAGGTGGAAGCAAAGTAACATATTTTCCAGATTTCATTCTACATTTCTTTGTATGTTTTGATTCAAAATTACAAAATATTGTTAAGACACAGTTTCAATTTACTATCTGGGGAACTTGACCATCCTGATAATATATTTGTAAATCTTGGGCACTGAAGAATGTTTGGATCTTTTTACTCAGTATGAAAACAAACTTATTTGCAAAACACTTGGTGTATATGTAGGGGACTATATACTAGGGCATAATTCTTAGCTCTACAGAGTGTAGCTGACAGTCACCTCATAGTAACATATGTAGCCACAAACTCTTATGTCTTTTCTGTCTTTCTAGTTTGTTATGCTTATTATTTCTTTGTTCCAGTCTATGGCTCATATACGAAGATGATCTTATTAACTAACATTCTTTGACTATGTGATTGTTTCATTACAGAAGCTAATTTAATAGAATCATTTTTACTCTTTTATCTGGTAAAAAGGCATGAGGCTTAATGAATAAAAAAATTTGAAGAATTTTTTGAAATAATATTTTATTCAATTAATAACAAAAAATATTGTGGACATTTTGTTTTGAGACAGGGTCTCATTATATATTTCATGTTTGTCTTGAACTCACTGTATTGTCCGGGATGAGCTGTAACTTGCAGTGATCCTCCTGATTCAGCCTCCCCAGCACTGGAATTACAGGCATGCACCACCATATCTGGCCTGGGGACTTAATATGTGTCATATACTGTTCCGGATGCTGGGAAAACATCCATATAATACAATCAGGGTAGCTAATAAATAATGAATACTTACATACTTACATGCATTGTCTTGTATAATAATCACAATAAACTCATGGGTCAGCTTTCCCTCCTTCACTTTAAAAATAAGAAAATTGATGCTTTGAAGACTTAAGTAATTATCTAGGTTTTCACACCCAACAAGTTGTGGATCTATGATTTAAAAACACTTCTCTTGGCTTAGATTCATTGTCTATTTTCTTTCAATGTTATTACGTAAGAAACGCTGGTGGATTTTGCAGTTAGCATCCTGAATTTTAATAAAATTCAGCCAAATGCTGTATTGTAATTCAATCCTAAAGATGATAATAATTTCATGCACTTATGCATCTCATTATCGTGTGGTCATATTTTTCTATTTGTACCTCTGAACCTGTTAGACCTAACCACTATCTTGTCTTTATTTCTTAGGTAAATTCTAAAATCTGTATTCCTTTTTGGAGTTAAGATGCCCTTGTTCCTCCCTTAAGTATTCATTTTCTGTAAATCTCATTGGTCATTTTTCTTTTCACTCTCTAGAACTCACAATCGTTTTACCAATTTGGGTGCTAAATTGTGCACGGTGTTGCCTAGTATTGCCTTCTGTATTCCGAGCTCAACTTTAACATTCAAAAAAATCCTAGCCATACCCTTTTTGTAATTCTACCAAACAGTCAGACTTACGGACACTAAATCTTGTCAATACATAAGAAAAAAACAAGTTAAAAGAAACTGAGTTGATTAGTTAATAAAAACATGAAACTAAACTCTTCTTAACAGAGATACTGAGCAGTACAGCTGCTTCTTTAACTGCTGTCAGTAGCACAGGGGATAGATGTATAAATTTGTGGAAATACCAAGCTGCGAAAGAAGAAATTACTGCCAAAGATCAGGCAGTCAGCAGGACCCCCATGTTGGGGAGCAGGTATCTCTGCAGACACAGCCAGTTGAATCATCGCCTCCAGAAAAACCTTCTCGGAAGTCATCCATTCCTCTACAGGAATTGGAGAGATTGTACTGACACAATTAAGATCTTTCACAGATATCATCAGAGAGCCCATCTCCTTCTATGTCAGTTATTCAAAACAATTTCCAAATGCAAAATATCTGCCATATAATGAAAGCATTTTGCAAGATTAAGTTTGTTGCTTCTAGAACTTGGGCAGAGGTCGTGGGTGGTTATCAGAAGTCTAGAGAAATGAAAATTGCTGAGACTCTGTCCATATCCTTCCATCTTGGCTGTGATCACCAAGTGCCCTGATCACAGACACAAGTATTCTGGCCTGCGATGGAGGATGACTCATTAGGTTACCATGACATTATAAAAATATTGTGTAACCCATGCTTTATTGGGTACAAAGTGATTAAACAGCAATGCTCCTGGCTACTGTTGCTTTGGGAAGTTTTAATGATATTATTCAGTCAGCGTCGTGGTTGTTGCCCAATTGGAGGGTCTGTGACTAGTTGAGTCTCTAAACAGGAACAGATTCTCCCCACCAGAGGGACTTCAAAAGCCCTTTCATACTTAGATGTAGAGAGCACTATATCAGAGCAGAAAATAATAATTTTTTTTCCTAGCAGCCAGACAAGAAGAGACAAGGTAGTCACAGAATGCTCAGTTTAGAGTAACACAACAAGGTGTTACTTCACTATTTGAGAGGCTAACAAATTAAGCTTTGGGTATCAAAAATCCTTCATCAAGTGTTTATATCTTATTATCAAGTCTTATTATCAAGTACCCTGTAACAAGAAATGAGTTTCCAGACCAGGGGAGAATGTGAAACTGTAAAGCAGGTTTCAGGGAGTATTGTCAGACATTGTGGTTCTTGTTTCCTTCTAGCTCATTATTAGTAATCAGATAAATAGTTGTGTGCCAGATACCTGCTAAACACTAACAAGTTAGGGTTGACTAAAAAGATATGATTCCTCATTCTCATGGAGTTTAGAGTTTAACAAAGGTAGACATTAAAATAAGAACCACACAAATGAAAGTATAACCTCAAAGTTATTTTAAGTGGTAAGGGAAAAAATTACTGTGGGAAGGACTGACTAGTGATGAACACAGTGATTGAAAGCCTAGGAAATGGAGGAATGGGGAATTTTTCTAGAAAAGTCTCATTTGAGATGAAGCCAGAAACAGGAGTGAGAACTAAGTTGGTAAGTTGGCCATTGGCAGGAAAGGGAAGTGAGAGGTGTGAGACTGTGGTGCTTTGTGGACTACGAAGCTACTTATGTGGCTGCAACTCCACAGAATGGAAGGCCAAGTCCGTAGGCAGAATCTCCAGAGCCTTATGTATCCTGTTCAGTAGGATGAGCTTACTAGTTGAAAGTCATTGAAGGTTTTAAGGTAAGGGATGTTATTTGCATGTTGAAAACATATCTAGCTATAATTTACCCAGTAGATTAAATAAATGGTAGATCGATTTAACAGGTGGCATTAGGAAAGAATCAATCAAAGAAACAACAACAAAAACACAGTCCTTCAGGACTCCAGTCTGAGTAAGTACCTGTGTTTTCCAGGCAGAAAAGGGGAAAATTATTTGGTTTTCTCATAGGTAAAAGGAAAAGGAGAGAGCAATGAACTCAGTGGAGGTGGATACAGTCAGACCCAAGAGAGATTTGGAGAGTTTTGGTGATAGTGGAGATGAGGGTTTACCATTCCTTAGAATTCCTTAGTGTGTGGCATAGTTAAGAAACTTGTCTGCACAAATTCTTGAATGTCAGTCTGTGCAGCTCCTTAGCAATCACTGAAGAGTGGGCCTTGAAAATACCAGTCATCATGGCAGTGAAAAGGTCGCTCTGCCTTTCTTAAAATACTCTATCAAAATAACAAAGAACACGTCGCTAGACCAGTACGGTTGATGGAGGGATCCTTCTAATTACACAAAGTATACACTGAAAACAGAAATCTCTAAAACTTGCAGAATGACTTTTTACAACTTAGGGAGAATTTGGAGCAGGGATTGGATATTTATGAACTGGTACATTAAGTCATTGTTTGCTTTGCAGAAGCAAATGACTGGAACATGTGAAATTATCTGTTTCTTATTCCCTTATAAATATCTTTATTTTCCACAACTGATGACAATCTGTGATATTTTCCATGGTCTTTTTCTCCGTCTTTTCACTTTCTTCAAACCGTAAGTCTTTATCCCACTTGGTAATATGTCATCATTAGAAATAGTCTTACCACAAAGCAAATTTAAATTTCACTTAATGCTCTTATTACATCTATTGAGATGATCATAGTGGTTTTTATTCTTCATTCCATTGATGTGATATTACATTTTTCACTCTGTGCGTGTCACAGCATCCTTGGATCCTTGAGATAAATCCCACTTGTTCATGGTGTAAACTTTTTGCTTGCATTTTTAGATTTGATTTGTTAGTATTTTGCTGGGAAAATTTGCATCTATGTTTCTTAAGGACATTGATCTGTGGTAATGTGAATTAATACAATCATTAGGAAAACAGTATGGAAGCCCCTCAAACATTGCAAGTAGAACTGTCATATAATCCAGCAGTCCCTCTAGTGGTTGTACATCCACAACAGTTGAAATCAGTACACTGAAGTGACAGCTGCCTTCTCATGCTTATTGTAGCACTGCAGACAGCAGCTAAGTTGTAGAATCCACCAAGGTTTCTATGGACGGATGAGTGGTTAAAGAAAATGTGGCTTATATACACGATGGAATAATACTGATCCATAAAAAGAATGAAATTCCTTTATTTACCATAACATGAACGGAACTAGAGGACATTATTGGATGAAATAAATGAGGCAGACAAAAACAATTATTGCACGTTCTCAGTTATACATGCAATCTGAAAACTGATCTCAAAGAAAACCAGTTCT
>RJWT010017905.1:0-19122 GCA_004365215.1 Cuniculus paca
TGCATTTCAGCTGAATAACTATCATCACAGCCTGTGTTTCGCCAGATCAGCTGGTCACTTACAGTGGGGTGGGGAGGGATTGGCTCCTCTTGTTTGCCAGTCCATGTCCTGGAAGGGGCTGGGGTTTGGCTGTCCCCTGCCGGCAGCAGCCCATGCATAGTGCAGGTTTGCAGGGAGGGGTTGCTTCTTAGTGAATCCTTGTTCTCTCCCCCTGCAGTCCATGAATGGCACTGACTCACGGGGAAAGTCTTGGGTCTGGCTGTTCCTCCACTGTGGGCGGCTTGCACCCGGTGCTGGTTTGCAGGGAGGGCTTGCTTCTTTGAGAATTTTTATATGATTCAATTTTGTATTCTTTCTTAGCATGATGGTTATGGTTTTGTCACTTTTTTTTTGTACTGGGAATTGAACTCATGACCTCATGCTTACCCGGCAGGTGCTTGAGCTGCTGAGCTAAATCCCTGGCCCAACTTTTATCACTTTTAAAAAAAACCTTGTCTTAAGGATTTCACTATACATTTACAACCAATCAAAGCCCACTTTCAAATAACACTATACTGCTTCACAGATGGTATGAATACCAATAATAACAAAATAATCCTAATTTCTCTCTAATGTCTCTTGTATCATTGCTGTTACCTATTTTATGTATATAAACACACACACTCATGTGCACACACATAGACACACAAAAGTTCCTTAACTTGTTCAGGGTTACCCCAATAAAGCCATTGTGAGTTGAAAAATTATAAATTGAAAAAGAGTTTATTGCAATTAACCTATTGGACAATATAGTTTAACGACACAGTGCACTGTAGAGTATGTGTCATTTTTCTTTGTGACTATGTAGCTTACTGGAAACTATCACTGCATCAGGAGAGAGAATCATACTGTGCAATCAGCTAGGCCTGCAAAAGAGAAAACTTGAAAGTTTAGAGTAAGGTTTTCACTGAACATGCAGCATGTGTGCGTACATTCTTTATGTATACTTACTTGAATATATTGTTTTATTAGTTGAATA
Organism: Cuniculus paca; assembly: GCA_004365215.1. Classification (NCBI taxonomy): domain Eukaryota; kingdom Metazoa; phylum Chordata; class Mammalia; order Rodentia; family Cuniculidae; genus Cuniculus; species Cuniculus paca. The sequence continues at coordinate 1,019 of RJWT010017905.1, forward strand.
AAACATTATATAAGTTAATAAAATACAAGTTTTTATCATACTTTCACTTATTTATTCCTAGTTTTTCTTTATCTATTTAAATTAGAGTTTCTGACCTCTATTATTTTTCTTCTCTCAAAATAACTTCTTTCAACATTTCTTGGAAGGTAGGCTGACAAGTAGTGTCTTTTCCAGAGATAGGCAGAGAAGAAACTGAAAGAGGCAGAAGAGGAGAAGACAGAGGTTTACTGAAGGAAAGTGATGTGAAGGTGAAGCAGGAGACGCAGCCACAGTCAAGAAGTACCAACAACTACCAGGACCCGAAGGAAGCAGAGATAGGTTCTTTTCTAGATGCTTCAGAGGGGAGTCTGATATCTTGATGATAGGTTTTTATCTTTTTTTTTTAATTTTGAAAAGAATACAACCAAACAAAATAAAACAGAGTAGAGTCAATCACAACAAAATAATGAACGTGGTACATGACTTCTAAACAGGGTAAAAAGCAATCGATAATGGCTACCATAATGCCTCTTGTTATCTGCAGTATACCTGCCCATACCATCAGGGATGAGTAAAATCAAACAAAATACAACAAAATAAAACCAGTAAAAAAAACCCCAAAACAAAACAAAACAAAAAGCAGAACAATGTAAGCAATACAGAAGTTCAAGATACCAGTAAAATAGCAGTGGCTACCATAATGCTTCTTGATATCTTCAGAATAGTTGCCTACACCTTCAGACATAATGCAATCAAACAACACAGAATGGAGTAAAATCAATCAAAACAAAACAATGGAAGCTATACTGGGTTTTGAAACAAGATAATTGGACATCCTCGATGGCTGCAATTATATATTTTCTTATCTTTAAAATAGCTGTCCATGCCATCAAATATAATAAAATCAAACAAGTCAGAATAAAACAAAACTAATCAGAGCAATGAAGACAATGTGAGTTTCAAATTATGATACTAGATTAACAGTGGCCACTTCCTTCCCTTTTTAGATAATTCCTCCCCTTTGACTTTCCCAATATGTATTGTGCATTTTGGATCCCACTAACTCCTTTAGTTTGTTATATGAGGGAGACAACACGAAATTCACCCATGTGATTCTGAACCATTTCATCCATGAGCATGATCACCAGTTGCCTCTGTCCACCTACAAAAGCCTTGAGATTATCTTCCCCTATAACTGAGTAGGTTTCCACCACATAAAATACCATGTCTTTCTTATCCATTCTGCAATTAATGGGCAGGCTGCCCCTACTTTTTTTCTGGCTCCCTGTCACATCATAGGGCATTGTTCTCTCTCCTTTGACTGTCAGTCTATGAATTTTCTTTCTAGCTAAATGTGTTTCTTGTATAGAGCATATTGATGGATCCTGTCTCCTGATCCACTCTGCCTGTGTTATCTTCTATTGTGCCTTGAGGCCCTCTTGCACTGCATTTTCTCTGCCGTAGTATTTTCCTGCCATTGGCTCCCTATTTTTCCTCTCCATTCAATTGACTGCCCCCACTTGATGATCCCCTTCTGTCATTGTTCCTGAGACTGCGGTCATTTTTCTTTCTCTCTAGAATGTCCTTTAGTATGCTTTGTAGGGTTGGTTTGGTGGTCATGAATTCCTTGAGTTGTTCTTTGTCATGGAAGTATCTTGTTTCTCCATTAATTTTGAAGGAAAGTTTTGCAGGGTACATGAGTCTGGGTTGGAAGTTGTTTTCTTTCAGGACTTACAATACTTCACTCCGGCCTCTTTTTGACTTGATGGTTTGTGCTGAGAAGTCTGTCATGATTCTCATGGGTTTTCCTTTGTAGGTGATCTGTTTCTTTTCTCTAATAGCTTTTAATATTCTGTTCTTGAGTTGAATTTCTGGGGTCTTGATTATTATATGTCTGGGTGTAGATTTGTTTTGGTTATGGCTAGCTGGAGTTCTATATGCCCTACTTATTTGAATGTCACTTTCTTTTTCCATGCTTGGGAAGTTCTCAGAAATTATTTTTGTAAATAAGGTCCTGATGTCATTTTTCTTGACACCTGCTTTTTCACTCACATTTTTAATTCTTAAGTTATGCTTCTTTGAGTTGCTTAGCAACTGTTGAATTGTTACTTCCTGAGTCCTTGTGATTTTTAAGAGATCTTTCCTTTCAGGATCACAATCTGCAAACCTGTCTTCAAGGTTTGAAAGTCTATCTTCAATTTCTTCCAAATGATTTTGCCAGCTTTCAATGGAGTTTTTAATTTTCTGGCTATCTCTTTGAATCTGTTTCATGCATTCTAAATCTTTCTTATATTGTTCATTGATGGTTTCCCTCATTTTCCTATGCTCCTCTATTTTTCTATCTGTCTTCTTTAGAGATGCTTAGTATTTCTTTTATTATGTTTTTCATTTCTTCTTTTACCTGGGATAGAATTTCTGTTCTAATTTCTCTTATAGCTTCATGAAGTTGTTTCTTCACTTCAGTTGACATCAATTCAGTCATTTCAGGTGTGTGATTTTCGATCTCCTCTGTGTTTACCTGTTGTGGACTTGCGCTGCTTCGGTTGGATGCCAGAGATTGCCCTCTTCCTCTTCATCTTGGCATATTCCTGATTTCCACGCACCTGGGTAGTGTGGTCCCAGGCACCCCGGCACTGGCCACAATTTCTCTGAAACGAGGCTGTTTGACTTTTCTGGCCAGTGCTGGCTATGGATATCCGATGGTGGGCACCCATGCCTCTGTACTGAGCTGAGTACCGAACCACCTGGAGTTTGCATGGGAGCACACCTGGCCAGGGCCTGCGAATGTAAGTTGTTTAGGAACCTACGCGATGTTGTCTGGAATGCGCATGGGAGCAGAACTCTGTCCAAACAGCTTACATGGGTCCGCCCACAACCTGGAGCTGCTGGATGACTGTTTGGTTTTTCTGGGCAATACTGGCTATGGGTATCTGATGGTGGGCACCCGTGCCTCAGCCCTGAGCTGGGTACCAGCCCACAAGGGTCCCCAGCATTTGCACAGGAGTGTAACTGGCCAGGGCCTGCAGATCTAAGCTCTTTCAGAACCCACGTGATGTTGTCTGGAATGCGCATGGGAGCGGAACTCCATCCAAGCAACTTCTGTGGGTCTGCCCACAACGTGGTGCTGCTGGTAGAAGTGGGTAGCAGTCTTGGCCCTGGGTGTATCCTGCCTGATTCCAAAATGGTGCCTGGCCAATTACTCTCTCCTGTGGGGGGATCGAGTCCCCTGCACTCACCACCATCCAATGCAGATCTCCACATCCGCTACTCTCTTTCATCCCCATGCCTCTCCACAGAGGTCCACCATGACTGTGACCACGTGTCTCCAGGCTCAACAGTTCTTCTCACAGGGTGTCAGGCTCCATGCTAAGGTGCTGCCAGCCATCACCTTCTTCTTCATTTAAATTCTTCTTTCTATTCTCTTTGTGGGCTTCAATTCATATTTTAGATTCTTCCTGGGTCCAGGGGACCCACTTCCATCCTTCTTGTCCTCTCCATGATGTTATATTCCAGCATCTGAACTGTTTTTCTCAGAGAGACTGTTATCTCTGCTGCTTACTGTTCTGCTATCTTTGATGTTCCTCGATTTTTATCTTTCAGAACAGTGAAAAATGTTTTTTTGTTTGTTTGTTTAAGCTACTGATTGTGGCGATTTATTACAATCACTACCAAAAAGTAAGGCATAAGCCTTGATAGTACATAGTGGTGGCAAGCTCAATAATGGAATAGTTGGTTTTCGTTTCTCTCCTTTGTTGCTCTTACCCATTCCTTACTTATATCAGTAGGATCTTTTTCCCAAATAAATTCCATGCATGTAAGTCTTCACCTTAGAGGAAAGCCAGTCTAAGACATGTAGTGTCAGAAATGACCCTTGGAAGCAGAACCTCAAGATTTCATTGTGGAATTAGTTAGACTGACAGAAGGACTCTGATACTGGTGATAAGTGGGCTGGTGACAATTCTGGGTGTGTAGTGCCTACATGAAGTATTTGGGGGCCCAATGGGCTTGTAAGTTTCCTCCAAGATAAAGGATAATTCATTGTTTCTTGTGTGTTTTATTGCTAAGAGACATTACATTTAGTGTCCCTCTTTCAACTTTGGAGGCTGTAATTTTGGGAATACTGCTTTAACTGTTCTACTGGAATATTAAGAATCTCATGTGTTTTGGGAAGGCTCTGTATAGGTCCCAGCTCTGTCACTTATATCACAAGACTCAGAATATTACAGTATTCTTTTTTTTTTGTCTTTTTGAGATAGTGTCTCACTATGCTGTTCAGACTGGCCCTGAGCTCACTTTGTATCCCAGGCTGGTCTTGAACTCACAATGATCCTCCTGCCTCAGCCTCCTGAGTGCTGGGATTACAGGTGTGCACCACCAGAATATTAGAAGAGTGCTGCTAGAGGTATCCATGATAGATAGGAATGTCTGTGTGGAGTCCTTGGAAAATCCCAATAGAAGAATCACAGAATAGTCCCCTAGGGTTCTGGATAAAGGTCATATCTTCATTGGCAGTGAATTGCTTACCATTTGAAAAGTAGCTATTTGTGTGTTATTAAGCCCTAATGGATACTGAGTACCTGCAATGAATCATCAAGGGACTTTGTGACCTGATTTTCCAATTGAAAGTTGTGTATTATAACAAGCACCAAATCATAGGATCAAATAACCACAGCAGCAACTTATCATGTAAAATAAAAGGTACATTTTAGAATGAGGTTTTTAGAACATCAATAGGTTACACAAGCAGGTAGCTTTGACTCCAATACCACTTACCTCTGTTTTCCCTCAATAATATCTAAACCCTCATGCAGGAGGAAATTTCTATGACCAACCGATACAGGGCGAAAGAACTTGGACATTGTTAACAGATGATCAGTGCTAGCTGAAAGTAAATCCTTCTAACTATAACTTCACTTAGAGATACCCTGTAGGATAATGATAAATCTTCGTGGGAAGAGCTGCAAACTCTACACTGATTACTTAATTTGCATGGAGGCAGAGATGTACCAAAATGTGTCCAGAGATAGACTCATGGCAGTGGTCAGTGTCTTGTCTGAGTGTCATGGGATGAAAGGAACAAGATGAAAAGATTAGAGTTTAAGGAAATTAAGACATGGGGATTTTGGGTAAATCTATGAAAGTGGGCCCAGTACATAAGGACCTTTCAGTCTTGTGTTCCTAGGGCCAGAGATTTAGCTCAGCGGCCAAAGCACCTGTCTGGCAAGTGCAAGGTCATGAGTTTGATCCCTGGTGCCACAAAAAAAAAAAAAAAAAAAAAGATCAACTGAGTTCTAGTCTTGTCAGTCTTGTGTTCGTGTTCACCACAGAACTTTTATCACAGAGAAGCCCATCTCATGTAGGTCAGGTAGTATTCTCTTTGGCCAGTTTAGGGCTTCATCAGTAATTTATTGGATGCCATAATGGGAGGGAATAAGGCAATGAGATTTTTACATCGAGTCTTCTCATGCCCGGATGTCAAGCCAAAAAAAAAAAAAAAACAAAAACAAAAAAACCCATAGCCCAATTCTCAGTCTGGTTATATCATTCAAAGGGACTAGCTAATTGTCTGGTGGCAAGTGCATTTCTTCAGATCCTTTCAATCTGTTGAGGGCAGCAATTTTTTCTTGTAAGAATTGACATCTACTCTGGATAGAAGAGTAGGTGTCATTTCTAGTTGACTGCTTTACCATCTAAGGACCTACAGAATGTATAGTTTATTAGCAAAGAGACCATATAACAATGTATCAGATGAGGGACCGAATTCATGTTAAAAGAAGTGTGCTATCAGATGCATAGCTACAGGAATCCCTGGCTCTACTGTTTAACATATAACCAGGAAGCCACAAGAAGGATAGTAATACCTGTAAGAAAATTCTTTAGGGTGTTATCATGGGGACAACATTCTACGAGGTTGGAGTAAGCTCTTGGGATGTACTTTATGCATTGAAGCAATTGCCAACGTATGATCTGTGTCCCTAAAGATGCAATGCACAGATTCTGGAACCAAGAGGTGAAAGGACAATTAGCCACTTTACACTTACTCCTAGTGACTCACTTGAGAAATTTATCCCTTCCACCCTGAAATCCTATGCTCTGTTAGAAACTTCCTAAAGGATGGAAGCTGTTTTGTATGAGGTGGGCTCTGCCAATGTTCAAATTACGATCACTGCCTAGTTTTTTCCAATCCCTTGAGCCAGGGGTCTGTAAAGAACAATGTTGGTGGGGATAATTGACCCTAGTTAATTTAAGAGGCCAGGGATGCTGCTCCCTACTGAAGTGAGAAAGAAAAATGGAGCCCTCAGGACACTGGTGTTCTATGCCATGTGGGAAATATAAATGGGCCATTGCAGCAATCATGATTGCAGAGCCATGGGTAAAGGAACTAAGGTTCCAACTCTGTAGGGATAAGGGGCAAAGGCCTGGGTGAGGCTGGGGGGAGTCTGAAATGGATGTGGAGAAAAGAGACAATGCACACCAACCATGCTATTCAGGTATAGCAGAAAGATTATAGATAGGTCCACTAACTCTCCTTTGTAGCCATCACTACTGGCCACCACATTGAAGACCCCAAGTCTCATCGCATGCCTCATATTCCTCCAGCCACTTTTGCCATAGTCACTGCCACAGCAAGTGGCTTCATGCACATGTGACTTTCCAGCACCTTCTCTCAGCTGTGTTTTGTTTCTCTCTGTAAGCATCCTCTCTGAAATGATTCTGTGTGGTGCTGCTAAACCAGGTTGGTACTCACTCATGCACAGTTTAGGAGTAGCAGGGAATTAAGACCCCTGCAGCAATTCTTGATGAATGAGAGACAGAGGCTATGGAACAAATAAGTGCTTCCATCTTCCTTACCTGTAGAGAATTCTGAGGTGTGAGGTGTGTTACACAAAGCTTCTTAGAGGGTTCCAAGGAGATTAATCCTCAGTTGCCTATGGCAGTGACCAGTTTATAAAGCATGCTTGCATTGGGTTACTTAGGGAAAATGGATATGAGTGAATGCAGAGGGAGGTGGAGAAGGGCCCACAGGAAAAAAATATTCATGTTAGATTTTACTTTTATAAAATTACACAGATACTTACATGTATATATAAAGAGACATTTGCAAAAACAGTCACCAAAGTATCAATTGTGGTTATCTTAACATGGTGAGATACAGTTTATTATATTTTTATATTTTCAAAAGTACTTATTGTATTTGTATAAGTTGTTTAAATTATTTACCAAGAACATGTGATATCTATATATTATAATAAAAAACACTTTAAGGAGGAGTAGAAATGACAGGGGCTAGCAGTGGGAAGTAGATCCTCAGGTCAAGATGAACATCTATTCCCTTGACATTTGTATTCAAAATTCTCTTTCTTCCTAAAGCCAGAAAAACAAATGTGTCTCTAATTCATCAGCTCAATGCAAATGGAAGTTCCAAGGGGTGATCAGGCACTCGTTTCACAGCAGGAGCTGGACTTCAGTGGGAGCTCAATGGGACTCGTGCTGTACACATAGTCTTTCAAGCTCTTTGCAATCAGCTGAATCAAACACCTACTTGCAGGGAAAGAAAAAGAAAGTCTTGAGCTCACATGGAGTTAATCTGTGCCCAAAATTCTTACTTATAACATAGCAAAGGGAGACAAAAAGGCTGACAGATGACAAAGAAAACAGTGGATTCTCTGAGGTAATAATGTTTCTGCTTATTTTGTTCCTTGCTCCTTGGTTAAGGGTGACCACATGGAGTCCTGACCTCATCTGATCCTAAAGGTCTCAATCCAGTCTACAGTGTCTCATTTAGAAGAGTTTCTAGTGGAGCTTGGCTCAGTTCATTGCTAACTGGGCCTGCAGAAAAGGATCTAGGGTGTGCTCTGCAGAGGTAGGGGAAGAGGAGGGACACCTTTTTTGAAGTAGCCTTTGAATGTTGGAAGATACAGGTAAGGTTCTAATTTGGCGAGTAGGGGGATATGCCCTTCATGGAGGAAGCCTTCTGGCAGGAGATTACAAACATGAAGAATTTTTAAATGTGTCCTAGAAGATTGGTGAATTGGGTCCAAAATCCTAGATTGACAGCATCTTTGTGTGTTATTAAGTCCTTACTTTGGAACAGAAGGAAATTTCCCACTGAAGAAGACTGAATGAGAGCCAGTATTTGTTGGTTTACTGAAGAAGCAAGAAAACAGAAAAGATGGCCTCAAACACACCAATGCAGGCATTTAGAAGCATCAGGGGCAGCCTTAGAACTAATGCTTCTACCATGTCGACTATTAAACACCTGTATAAATGTTATTTTTTTAATTGAAAACCATAATTTACAAGTAAGATCTCAGATTTGCTATCTGGCCCTCAGCTCTGGCTATTTCTTAAACCTCACCTTTTCTGTCTTCATTTCTTCCCTTTTTCTCTGCTTTAAGACCTCTTTTTCTTTTGAAGAACAGCATCTCTGGGACTTGCAAGTGCTTTCAGAAGACAGGCTCGATGATGGGCAGTTCTGAAAGAGAGTTCCTTGCTCCCGCTTGGCTTCAGGATAATGTTTTCCTCCTATTTCAGCTGGCTATGTGCGGGGTAGTCCCAGTGCTGAAATAAGGTAGCTATTCATGTGGCTTCACCTTGCCTGGGATTAAATGTCGCTGATATTTGTACATTTTAGGAACCTTCTAGGGTGCTGGCAATATTCTCTATTTGGTCAGAGTATTGCTTACCAGTACATTATATATACTGAGGCATGAGTTTTGTGCACTTGATTGTATCTAAAGTACACTTCAATTAAAAAAAAAAGTAATCAAAAATATATGGCCTCAGAATATCCAGGGTTGTCAATAACATTTCTAACCATCTTCTTTATGACTTTGGATTTTGAAATATGAAGTGGGATTTTTTTATTGGATGTGAAAATTCACTAATGTAACATACATTTTATTTTGGTTATCACATTCATCTTTTCACTGCAAGAATGCACACTATTCCTGGGAGAAAAGGAGGACTTGAAGAAGTGGACCTTTTATTGTAAGACTTGGTGTTAGGAAGCAACACTCTCCATTTAGTGGATTAATTTCTTTTTCTTTTCCTTCTTTTTTTCTTTCTTTCTTTTTTTTTTTTTTTTGGTAAGGTGATGCTTGATTTATAGTTGTCAGTATCCCAGAATGTTGTTTTGTTTCAAAACTGAAAACGTTCCATCTTTGAGTGGTTCATGGACAGCTCCTGCTTTTAGAATGTTTCCCAGGGAGCAAGTTCCCCGGGGATGGCCCTCGACACCCAGCATGACTGCAGCCTGTGTGTGCTTGGCTGGAAACTGTGGTGGGAAGGGGGACCTGGGACCCATTCCTGCGAGGTTTCAACAGTTCCCACACTCCCACACTTCCCCTGGGCTCTTGAAACAGGACAGGATCCGGACAAGTTGTTCTCCTCTCTAGGTTTGAGGGTTTTTATACCCATAAAATGAGAGTGTTGCTTGGACCCAGTGAATGGCGGCCATTGTTATAAGTGAGACTCATCTGGGGAGGTTCACCCAAATGAGAAAGCAGGTACCAAGTAGGTGCTTTTCAGGGCTTTGGCTTAAGGAATGTTAGTCCTTGGGTCTCCCAGCCACAGAGGACCCCTTTTTAAGGAGGCCTCCTTCTCCATTCTCTGTCTCACTGACACTCAGCATGCACTTGCCTTGCAGGCAAGTCATCTGAATATGTTCTGTAACCTGCCTATTCCTTCCCCTTCACCCCAGCTCAAGTCACCTATTCCTTGTTAGAATAAACGAAACTGTCACTCATGATTTTTTAAATTATTTTAAACCTTTTTCTTACAAAATATTTTTAGACTCCAGGCAGTTGCTAAAATAACACAGAGAGATCCTGTGAGCTTTTTGCCCAGCTTCCCCAGTGAACCATCATCACTGATTATTATTTCTCAACACGATTAACCCCCTCCCTCCCCTCCATCGACGCCCTGACAATCAGTCTTGGAATTGGAAAGAGGCTAGTAGCAAAGAGCAGCATTATTTGCAACATTAGAATGAGGTGCTGAGACAAAACTTCAAGTTTCCCAGCTGTTAATCCAGAGCATGTTGTGTCTTTATGTGATACAAACTGGCAGGGAGATTAAAATAATCCCCAAATGAAAACTGATGGTTTATCTATTTAAAGTGGAGGCAGTGAATAATTTGTGATTACATGCATTGCTTATTTTTCCTCCTTGCAGTGGAGGTGGATGGATGAATTGATTCATTTCTCTGCCTGTGTGTCTCTCTGCCATGCAAGGGAAATGAGACAGGTTGGAGAGGGCAGTAACGTATGATTAAAAGAGTCATGGCCATGACTTGAGGGGCTGATTTAGCTCTGGTTCTGCCAGGTGAGTGAACTTGGTAAGTCCTTCTCTGAGCTTGTCTGTCCTTGTTTGTAAAATGGAGGTGGCTGAGAATTGGATGAGGGAACTTAGAGGCACCACATTGTATGTGTCCATGGAAATGGTGGCAGCAAATTAGACTCCTTAGGATGCAGGCTGCTTTAGAAGGAGAAACCTTGGCAGCAATATCAAGGGAGGGAGAGATTGAAGCAGGATTGGACAGAGGAAGCAGTTGAGATCCAAGGGCAGCCTCAGCCAACCTCGTGGAGCTTTCTGGAGCTAGATCACCATTTGGCATAATGTCAAGTAGGGACAAAAGGACCAGGTCCCAGGTGGTGGGTGTCCCAGGATGGGAGACTGGCCCAGCAGGTCTCTGCAGCTGAGGCTATGTCTTTTCCAAAGGACACTCTCAATTGCTGGTCGAAAAGGCCTTCACTTAAGGGTCATCTGAAAACTCCATTATCCACTATAGTGATGGTTATAAATCAATAGGATAATAGGAATAATAGAATATTAGCATTCAGAGGGATATTCGAGGTCACGTAGCTCAACCTATCATTCAGCAGAGGAGGGATATTGTGGCTTTTGCAAGGTCATGACCAACCAAGTCCTTGTCCTTATCACTGTTTTTTCTAGGATGGGACACTTCGTATGCTCTGTAGGTTCTGGCATCCTTGTCTCCACAGGAGTATGGAGAGGACCAGACAGGCCATAAGCTGTCTTCAGGGCGCCACCAGCTATCTTCAGCCACAGTCTTGGGGCCTAGAGCCCAAGTTGGTTCTGGTTCTTTCTAACAACTTCTACCCCTAGGGCCTTCAGACTTTCCAATAAAGTGGCAATCATCTTTCTGACTGCCTGTGAGTCTGTCCAGGAGAAGTTTTCAAGGCAATTCTTTCTTTTTGGTGCCTGGTTAAAAGGGGGAAAAGTTAAAAATGCATTAAGATTAGGCTCAGTGGTGACTGTGTCAGTGGTTTTGGCTACGTGGGAATTTGTCAATTCGTCATCTGAAGCAGGGTTGACAGACCGCAGAGTCACACCAGAAAGGATTAAAAATTGGCATTTTCCTCTGGATTTATACAATTTATCTGCAAGGGTCGCTGGGCCTACCTTGGAGAGCGCCATGAGGCTGGATAATGAACTTCCCCTGTCTCGCTGAACTGGCGTCTCTGGCAGCTCTTGGTGGGGGGTGTGAGGAATAGGGGGGAAGGATGCCAGAAATGGTAACATTTTGTAAGAAATGTCTTATCTTGTTCCATTCACAGAAGAAAAGAAAATATCAGCACAGAGCCAAACCTATTTTTCTGGGTAATCCATCTCTGTTCAGTTGTTCACTGCAAATATCTCTTGCATTAGGCTTCCTGGATTCAGCCTGTTACACATACTGTATTCCTTGGAAATTTAATGAAACCTACATATCTTTTGTAATTCGTATTACTGTCTTATCTCCATATAATATGTTAATATGGAAATTAATTTTGTGCTCATCAGATAGCAAAATAAATTGTTAAGGTATGGGTTTCTTTTAGCATTGTGGAAAGCCCTCAGTACCCTCCCCCTTTAGCTGGCAGCTGAATACTTAATATTACCCAAACAGGGAAAAATTAACTTGCTGAAAATGCATAGGAACTGATTTAGAGCTGACACATTTCATTTGCTTTTGGAGCCTGGATGGGACCAGCCCTACCTGCTTAGTCCCTTTCTCCATCATTTCCACCTATGTCACCCCTGCACACCCTTTAATCTAGTTGACCTCTAGATATTTTCTAAATGCATCACACTTTCTCAAGTCTCTGACCCTTTGTTTATGCGGGTCCATTTGCCTGGGCTGTTTTGCCTTACTTTCTTGGCTTGAGAAACATCCACTTTACTTCCTAAATGTCACTTCCTCTGAAGGCTTTGGGTTGGGACTTCTTTTGTATGCTCTCACTCATCTTATATGTAGGTCAATACTTTAGGTGTCATTGGCAGTTGTGTGAGGCACATGGCTGGAGAGGGACCTACCAGAAATTTATTTCATAGAATTCAGGAGGCTGAGAAATTCAAGGTCAAGGGCTTATATCTTGCTGATATCCCATGGTGGAAAAGCAGAGGAGCAAGAAAGGAGGAGCGAGGAGAAAAGGGAAAAGGGCAAGAGGAGAGGGGAGAGGAGAGAGGAAGAAGGGAGAGGGGAGAGGGGAGAGAATAGAATGCTGAACTTATTCTTTTATCAGGAACCTGCACCCCTCTTAAAGGTCCCACCTCTAAACACTGTCACATTGGAGCTTCAATTTGGGAGGACACATTTAAATCATAGCACCAGCACTGCGAGGTGTTGCCAACTCTCTCAGGTGAGGACCTGTCTGCGTTTGTTTCCCCAGTTCATAGGCCTAGAGAGAGGGGCACTGGAAAGAGGTCTTCTTCCTTCAGTGAACAAACACAAGACAGGAGCTTGCAGAAGATCCTCATCCTGCTTAGTCCCCCTTCCCTTGGTTTTTCACGACTGCCCTAATGTTGCCAGTCAGCCTAGGGTTTGTTTTATGTTTTTTTTTTTTTTTTTGCTCGATTCAGATGGAAATTATGGATCATCCAAGTGTAGCTCTGCTAGCAGTCTGAGTGTCATCAAATGACACTAGATGATGCTGGTGCCAGTACTTGACACAGTCAGCTGCTAGTCACTGCCACTGCTAGCCATCACTTTCCACTATGGGCCTGTGTGCACACCTTCGGTTGACCCTGCTGGGTGCTGGTCTGTGCTGCTGATCCTTCTTGGCTGCTGGTCTCTACAGCTCTTCAGTGCTAACAGTTCTAGTGTATTTTACTCCTTGGAAATGACTGCTGTATCCACTGTACTCAGAAAAAGAGTCCTGAGTAGATTTATTGGATTGTTGGCACCTACGCTACCCAAGGAATAAAGGATGGGCCAATTTATAGGACCACTGGAGTGAGTCTTTAGCAGTCCTGTGCTGCAACACAGGGTGAGTCAGTGCACTGGAGGGAACCCCTCCTAAACTGAACTCCAGAAGTGGCTGGGGAGTGCTACTTATACACTGGTACAGGCTTGTGTTTGGTCCAGGTATAGACCTGTGATTGGTGCAGGGCTCCAGGACGGCCTTGACTGTCATGGCTGTGATCCACTGAGTGAGCAGAGCTAACACTAAGGAATCTTCTAGAAGGCTATCTGTGGGTTTGGGGACGTTCACAATGGGCCCAGATCCCATCCTCCCTGATCTTAGTCATGCCAGACTGCTCCTTTCTTCTTCGAAAAGGCAACAATAGAGCCTGAAGTGGTGGAGATGCACCCAAGGGAGAGAGTGATAGCCAGGGAGGGTACCACTAGATAGCTAGGGAGGACACCAAAGCAAGTTTTCCCAGTATATTGGGTGGAGGAGAAGAGAAATGAGGGGGAAGGGCATGACAACCACCAGCCGAGCCATGTCCCTACTCCAGCCAGCAGGAAAAACAGGAGTCAAGCATTTCTCACCTGTCTCACTCAGAGAGATTCTGACTTCCCTGGTGGATGGGGTAGGGACAGGAGGGGCAATGACAAGGTGGGAAGGACATCTTTTTGGAATTGTACGTGAGATGCCTGTGTGTCTGGTCATGGCCTGTCCAGGCACCAAGAGAAAAGCATAGTTATCCCCTGGTGGGGTGACACACCCTAGTTTCTAGCCTTGTTTCTGACCTCACATCCTCCTCAGAGAAGCAGAGGCTATAACGGAGACTCACTGGCCAACTCCAGACACACCTAGAGGGCAGCCCTCTGCAGGCCTCAGAACTGCAGCTCTTCCTGCACGTGTGGAGTTCACTCACAGATTCACCTGCCAGTTTATTCTATTAGTGTGAGGGTAACTTTTGACTCGAATACAAAAGTTCTCAAATACAAGTGCTAATTCACTCGGCACAATCTCTTTACCCCATATCAATAAAGAAAACATCTTCCTAAATAGACACATCCATTACACAATGAGAAGTATTATTTCCTAATATATATTGGAGCATTTCACCCCTCCCTTCCCTGTCCCAGGCCTCCTTCCGGCCTTATCTGGGCCCATAGATGGGGAGAGTTCTTGTCATGGTTAGACTTACCCACTGGTGGCAATGCAAAGACCACACACAGCACTATTCTGGGCCCTGAGACCAGGTCACAGTCTTTGGTCAGGTGCACCTGTGAGGGAAGCACTAAAATAATTTCTCCCTGTGCTAGCTACCACTTGGGGCTGGCATCCGTCTCTGGTTTTATGCATTGTTCTGGTTCCCATGAGAGCCCTCAAATACATTTTAGGCACAGCCCATCACCCATTCTCAGCTGAATAGATAGGAAGGAAGGCAACCAGAACTTCTCATGGGAGGAGCTAAAGTGGCCGCATTCCAGAAGCTCCTCTGTAGCCACAGGAAGGCCAGAGCTCCTTTGTGACTGAGATAGCACAGACTGTGAAGCAGTTTAGCCCGAAACACTGCCCATTTCATGTCCCGGTGTTTTAGCGCTGTGTGAATGGATCTCACTCAGAGAGGACACAGGTTGCCATCAGCCAAGGCAGGGACATTGGTAGAGGGCCAGAAAACTGTTTTCCATTCACATTTCTCAGCTTGGGCCTCCTCATTCATCTTGCCCAGTGTTGCAGATAGGACTCTATTTGTGGCAGCTGTAACTATTATGAGAGAAGGAACGTGATTGTTGTGTGTATTGTGGGAGGGACAGAGAGCATGCAGGTGCCCGGGAAGGTATGTGTATAGACTGTACCAGATGGGCACCTTAACGTTGTTCCTCAGGAGAGACATGTGTGGTTCAAGGGACACATAATGAGTACGCTGAGCTGGTGCTTCCAGGTGCGAGCTATTTACAATAAAATGACACATCACAGATGTTTTTAAGCCCTAAAATAATTGTAACCAAGTAGAACAGAATTTCTCCAAATTTTTGGGCCCGGATCATAGTAACCCTTTTTTAATATCAAAATTACATTTAATTTTGTAAAACATAACAAAAATTCACTGTTTCACATGTGAAGTTCAATAGTGTTGGGTATATTCACATTGTTGTGTAACAGACATCCTAAACTTTTTTATGAAGCAAAACTCAAACTCTATACCCATTAAACAATACCTCACAAGATGCATCTTTTATGTTGCAACCTAACACACACACACACACACACACACACACACACACTACAAAAATTTTATCAAATACTTGCCCTCACCACAGGGAACACACTCTGCTTTCTATTTTCTATTCTTTTCTATTTTTGAAAATGTTAGTCAAGACCCTGAAACTTATTTCAATGTACATTAGTTAGTTTTGCACCTGTGGTTTCAAATAACTTACTGTGTTATAGACAAGATTACAAATAACCATGTGACAAGGAAGAGTTTGGTTGGGAGCACAGGCACAGGCTGGAAAAAGTTCTGGGTGTTTCATAAGAAAGAGGGGGACCACAGAGTATGAAATAGTGGAAATGTCTTTTGGGAGAATGTCAGAAGTCTCTCTCAAATCTCAGTGCAATTTCAACAGAGGAGGGAATGAGAGGGAGAAGATGTGTGGGCTAAAAGGAGATATTCCAGACAGATGAATGCACAACACACGAATTGAATGACTTTCTGTCTCAATTCTTTATCTGTAAAATGGGAATAGTAATATGGGAGTTAAACAAGCTAGCCCAAGGCAAGCACTTAGCAAAGTATTGAATACATTGCAAATATGCTGTGCTTATCAGCATCCTTTCTCTGTAACAGAATTTCTGAGAATAACAACTTCAAGGAAAACAGATGTGTTTTGGCTCACACTTTGAGGCTTCAGTCCATGGTTGGCTGGCTCCTTTACCTTGGGTCTGAGGCAAGGTAGAAAGGCATGCTGTTCACCTCTTGGCATTCAGGAAACAGAGTGAGAAGCAAAGAGCTGGAGAGGAGGGGTCCAGGGATAAGATACACCTTTCAGAGGCGCACCTCTAGCTACCTACTTCCTTCAACTAGACCCTACCTCCTAATAGTCCATCCAGCTATGAACTCCATCAGTGGATTAAGCCATTGATGAGTTGCCCTTGAAATTTAATCACCTTTCTGGGCATCTGTTAATCTAATCAAGTTGACAAGGTTAACCATTGCATATGCAATGCTAGTTCATTGTTTTTATATTACATTACATTCCTAAAATTTATACGAGTCACTTACCCAGATGAGCTACCACTTCACAATTTCATTGTGAAAGGTGAAACAGAAGATATCTTCCACCAAGAAGCTCTTAAAACTGTGGAGCTACTGACATGAATTCAATAGCCTATTGAATAGTAAATAGTAAAGTGGTAAAAAAAACAAAAAAACAAAACACAGCAATAATGATAATAAGAAACATTTATTGAATGGCTAAAGGTGGTATTAAGCTCTTTATATGCATCATCTCATCTCATTGGTAGTTACAGGCATATATATGGCCATTCAAACCTAAGTTCCAGACTGTTTGGGTTTTATATCAGTTCTTCCTAGGGAGATCTTTGCTTTCACCAGAAGCACATTGATGGGGAAAGAACCTTTGTCAGGTAGAGAGAAGGATCATTAAATCTCATTTGGCTAGGGGACCATGTTGTAGAAGGTGGCAGGTCCTGAGAAACAACAATTAAGGTGGACTTTTGTTACAATAGCTCCCTCTTTTGCTATAGAGAGCCTGGTAAATCTCATAAGCTTTTGTTCAAATCTCCCAAAGTTGCAGAAAGTCTCCTGCCTCTGAACTTAATTTTATCATTTGTAGACACCTTAGGCTACATATTGTTTAGCTCTTTCCTAGAACCTAAAAAGTTCAACCAACCTCCATCTCTAGTGACATTGACTTTTTGATCTATCTTGTGCTTTACTAAATGGGCCATTCTAATCCTGTATATCATCTACATAGCAGCTAAGTGAAGAAATGCTTGAAAAATTTTTCCCTTTATTCAAAAGATTGCCCCTCAGGTCCTCACTCAGCGTCTGCTAACTCATGCAGAAAGTATGACTTTGATCAGTTTAGTAACTGCTTTCTGTCTTAAAGCAGATTGAAAATTCAAATTAGATGTGTGTAGCATGGGGTGCATATGTAGGGAAGTTGCTTAAGATGAGTCTGCTAACTATGAAAGAAGAAGAAACTGGCCACTGGAGTGAGGACGGCCAGACTCAAGCCTTTTCCCATGAGTCAGTGCCATTCACAGACTGTGGAGTGAGAGAACAAGGCCCCACCAGGAAGCAAGCCCTGCCTGCAAACCAGCACCAAGTGTGGGCCACCACCAGAATGGGGATAGCCAGACCCCAGACCCTTGCATTGTGTGGTCTGGCAAACAAGAAGAGCCTGTCCCCCTCCCCATAAGCAACTGGCTGATCCAGAGAAACACAGGCCATGATGATAGGTGAAATGCAATTGGATGCCTGTGGTGCTTTGGGTTTTCACTAACCTTGCAGGTCTAGAGCCAGTGGTTTGATCATCTGTTCACAGGATGGCAGTGCACAGTGTGGCATCTAGGGGGGATCTCCTTCTGAGGGTGATGGCCATTGTTGATTCCCTATTGTCTTGTTTTGAAGTCCTGTATTGTTTTTATTGTTTTATTGGGTTGGGTTTTGTTCTCTTTTGTTTAATTATGCTATATCTGATGGCATGAGCAGTTATTTCAAAGATAGAAAGATATATTATGGTTATATATTATATAGCCATTTTGGATTTACTATTGTCTTGTTTTGAAGTCCTTTATTACATTCATTTTTTTAAATTGTTTTTATTCTGTTATGTTTGATTTTTACTATGTCCAAAGGTATCTGAAGCTATTTTGAAGACAACAAAAAGCATTATGGTAACTATTGTTGATTTT
>RJWT010017906.1:0-19123 GCA_004365215.1 Cuniculus paca
TGTCTCTTTGAGTCAAGGGTGTGTTAAGGTCTCCTGTTAGAATTGTGTTATTGCTTGTTTGATTTTTCATTTCTATTAGTATTTGTTTTGTATAGTTGGGTGCTCCCATGTTTGGTGCATATACATTTAAGATTGTTATTTCTTCCTCTTGGAGTTTTCCCTTAACCAGTATGTAGTGACCTTCTTTATGTCTTTTGACCATTATTTGTTTGAAGTTCACATCATCTGCAAACAGAATAGCTACCCCTGCTTTTTTCTGGGTTCCTGTTGCATGGATTATTGTTTTACATCCTTTGACTTTCAGTCTATCTTATGGTTAATACATTGTGTCAACTTGAGAAGTTAAGTAGTTAAACTGAGAGACTCAGCAGGGTGCCAAGGTTCTTTGTAAATATCCTCATCCTGTGCAAAGGAGGGCAAGGATATTTTGTGAGTGTTACACCCACCCTGAAGGTTTTTTGCGGGGTGGCTTGTGTACAGTTTAGGGATAGAGAAGAGGCTTGCATTTGCCCTTTTTTGCTCTGGCTGTGTCCTTGAAATGTTGCCCCAGTGCCATGCCACCCTGCCTTGGAGCCAGCTGATTATGGACCGAAATCCACAGAAACTGTAAGCTAAATAAACTTTTCCTTGCTTCACTTTGGGGGTCAGGTATTAAGAAAAGTAACCAATACAGTCTATGAATTTCCTTTTGAGTTAGATGGCTTTCTTATAGACAGCCTATGGTTGGATGTTGTTTCTTGATCCATTCTCCCAGTCTGTTCCCTTTGATTGGTGAATTGAGGCCATTTACATTAATGGTTATAACTGATATATACTGGCTTGTTTTAGTCATGTTATCTTTCTGCAGTGGTTTCTTCACCTTTTCCCTCAACTTAATTGTTTGCCCTGCTTGGTGATGTTCTTCTGTTGATGTTTTTGACGTCATAGCGATTTTCATGTCTATCTAGAGTATCTTTCAGTACTCTTTGCAGGGTTGGTTTGATGGTCATGAAGTTCTTCAGCTGCTCTTTGTCATGGAAATATCTTATTTCTCCATCAATTTTGAAGGGTAGTTTTGCAGGTACATCAGTCTATGCTGAAAGTTGTTTTCCTTTAGGACTTGAAATACTTCACTCCATGCTCTTCTTGACTTCACTGTGTTGAGAAGTGTGCTGTGATTCTGATGGGCTTTCCTTTATAGGTGATTTGCTTCTTTTCTCTAACAGTTTTTAATATTCTGTTCTTATGCTGAATTTCTGGAATGCTGATAATTATATGTCCGGGTGTTGATTTATTTTGGTTACGGCCAGTTGGAGTTCTATATGCTTCACTTATCTGTATGTCAGTTTCCTTTCCCATGTTTGGGAAATTTTGAGCTATGACTTCTTTAAATAGTGTTTTTATATCATTTGTGTTTTGTCCTCCTTTTTCATTTACACCTATGAGTCGTATATTGTTTTTCTTTGCGTCATCTTGCAACTGCTGAATTGCCATTTCCTGATACCTTGTTATTTTTAAAAGATGTTTCTTTTCTTCCTCACTAGCTGCAATCATGTCTTTGAGGTCTGAAAGTCTATTTTCACATTCATTGAGGTGGCTTTGCCAGCTTTCGATGGCATTCTTGATTTCTTGGATATTTCTTTGAATCTGTTTCATGCATTCTAATTCTTTCTTGTATTCCTCCTTCAAGGTTTCCATCCTTTTGCAGTGTTCCTCTCTTTTTCCAATTATATCTTCTTTAGATGTGCTTAGCTGTTATAACCTATGACTAATATAGCGCCACTTTCCTGTTCTGTATGCGTCGTTTAGCGCCACATGTTTCTTGTTTCTTGTGGTGACCCACATCCCCTTTTCCAAGTATTCTGAAGTTAAAGACAGTTATAGATTGCCCAAGGACAGGGCTGACCGGAAAACTGGGTCTAACGACAATAACTACCTTGTCTCATGACCAAGGAATGTGCAAAGCAAGCCCTTCCTGAGCATCTGTAGTCCATATTAGGAAGTAATGTGCAGAACAAGCCTTTCTGGAGCATCTGCTGTCCAAATTAGGAAATAACCACGGTCACCTAACATCAGACCCCCCCCAGAGCCATCGTCTCCAGTAAGCGTAAGGAGTCATTTGAACTGACCAATGCAGTTTGCTTCTGTACCCGCACTTGCAAAACCCCTCCTCCCTTTGTTCTGATATGATATAAGCCTCTCCAGGCCACTGGGAGGGCGCAGTCCCAAATTGATTCCTAGGGAGACTGTGTCGCCAGGCCTGGCAATAAACGCTCCATTCCAAAATTTCTTCGAGTGTCTCGTGGATTTTGATCATCCCGGGGGTTGTGTACCTCAAGCATTTCTTTCATTACATTTATCATCTCTTGTTTTACCTGGGAAATTATTTCTAATCTCAGTTCCTTTTAAGTTTCATGCAGTTGTTTCTTTACTTCCGTTGGTATCATTTCAGAAGTTTCAGGTGTGGCTCATGTTTTCTTCTGTGCCCGTGTCTCTGTGGCTTGTTTGGGAAGGACTGGCGGTGCAAGATTGCATTTTGCTCTTTCATTTTGTCATTTTCCTGTATTCCACTGTGGGAGGTGAATCCAGTGTGCACAGTTGAGGTGCCAAGGCTAGGTGACACAGTGCACACCTTCAGCTCCAGCCAAGACTACCACTGTGGCTGTTGTGTTGCTGGGTGGTGTCTGGGCAGAGCCCAGGCAGGATGCCAGGGAAGCTCTGAACTTCCGGGCCAATGGGGGAGGGACGCAGAGTTCTACCTGTCTGTTGACAAGGTCCCAAGCTACACAGCCAGGTGGATTTCCTTGTGCATGCCCCCAATGCAAGTGAGGCCCAGAGAAGCAGCTTCCAGGCCACTCTGGGTGAATGAGTGGGGCCTAGGCAGGACCCCAGAGATGCCTCGAATGGCCCGAGCCAATGGGGGACAGACACAAACCCCCACCAGACTCCTGGCAAAGTCCCAAGCTGAATGGCTAGGTGGAATACTCTGGCCATGCCCCCAACCCAAGCCGGGCCCAGAGCAGCTGAGACTGGGCCGCTCTGGGTGAATGCGTGGGGCGCCCGCAGGCAGGACCCCAGGGACGCCCCGAATGTCTGCGGCAGATAGAGGATGGACAGAAATTCCTACCGGTGTCTTGGCGAAGTCCCAAGCTGCATGGCCAGGCAGAACTCACTGGTCGCACACTAAAGCCAGGCTCAGAGCAGCTGCCACTGGACTGCCTCAGGTGAACGGGCTGGGTGCAGGGAGGACCCCAGGGATACCCCAAACATCCGCAGATGATGGGTAATAGGCACAGATTTCTATCGAAATTGTCTTATTTGAAAGTATTTTGTAAAGAAAAATCAACAAAGCATAAATCAGGACCACATTAATTCCTACGCCAAGCAGAGCTGTGCCATCTCAGGGAAGCTGTCTGAGGTTAGCACTCCTACTCTTTGGCAGGACTGGCAGGACCCACTAGAAGTTCTTCTTCTGGAACAGGAAGATCTTCCACATCAGTTTTGAATTTACATCGAGTGACCCATTGATATCAATGTCTATACTTTGGACAGATAGTTGAAGGTTTTGTTGAAGGGACAGATAGTGGCCGTGTTGCCCCACAGGTGCAGCAGCACAACTATTGGCAAAGTTCCCCCTCTCCCTACAATGAAAACCAGTAGCTTTGATCTTTCTTTTTCCTTTAGGCTGTAGATTGTTGACCTGAGTGAAAAGGTGAAGGTAGCTGTTTGTGGCTCAGTTAAGGTTATTGGGGTGGCTGTCTTTCCACTGTCATTTTCCTGCTTGGGACTTGATTTTAAAATAGAACCTGGAATCGATTCCATTGTGGTTGTCTCAAGAAGCTTATGATTATTAAGACCCTGTCTAATGCAAATCCACCACAAAAATGTAAATACTAGAATCAAGCACACAACCAACAGTTCCATATACATTTGTAATTCTTTAGAGTGTATTTTTCCCATATCTAACAACTGGTAAAATTGATACATTCATTTCCCTTTGGTTTCTTGTAAGCCAAATTTCCCCCTGAATTCTCTTAAGCCTGTTTGTCTCTTTGGCTTCTCTCAAGCATATCTGTCTTTAGCTTCTTTTTTTTTTTTCCTAGCCCTAATGGGCTTGCTTTTTATCCCCAAGTTTTACAGCTGATGATGGCAATGTCAATTAACTCTAGTGATGAATATTGACCACTACCTATTCACATCTCCCTGTTGTGCACAAATGAGAAATGTCTCCTCACCCACTGTTTTCTTACCCCAGTCTGTTCAGGCACCATTTGTGGCAACCTACTTAGTTCTAGACATTCCTGGGGAGAAGGGCAACAAGAGGATGGGAAAATGAAGAAAAGAGATGAAAGCTGAGATCAGGTGGAGCCCTTACTCTCCTGATGGGAGACAAGGAACCTGCCAACCACTGTAGCATGTTTATTTATACCTTCCAAAACAGGTCAACTTCAACCCCCCTGCCTAGCAACTTGTTTGCCTGGCTCGCCTGGAGCCTTTGTCTTCTTGGTGCAGAAACAGCTTGTTTATATGGCTTGTTTTGACCTCTCAGTGTTTTCAGGGTTGGTCTTGCTTTAGCCCCACACATATGATCAATCTCCAGCTCCAATGGCTCCCTACAACCTTGGTCTTTGAAAATTCTTTGGGGTCCCCAGAACATGTGAGAATGCTAAGACAGTGCCTCTCAATGACCCCCTCTCCACCCTCACCCTCAACCCCATCTCTTGGCCCAAGGCTGCCACCATGCAAAATACGCATTTTATCCTCTGTGATGGTGTCTTTGTGGCTTCATCCTAGGATGTGTTCGGTTATGATAAGTATGTTGACAATAGTATGTTTCCATGTTGCCTTGTGTGAGGCTAATGTTTTCCAAGATTTTCCCTGCCACAGTTTCTATCATTAGCAGGTCCAGTACAGAGTGGAAATCCTATTCCTCATGCTTGCGGTGTCATCAGTTGCTTAGTCTTCATGGTCTTCACCTATATCTTCATTTTGGCTGCTGCTCTTGGGGTCTCCTGTGCTGAGGGATGGCAGATTGCCTTCTCTATGGATATAATTTACATCACTGTGTTTGGCAAGTTCTCTGACGTTTGCTTTGTCAGTTCTTTCCAGCCCACATTCTAGAATATGTCAAAAGGAACTCTGTAGAATCTGATATAGAATGTCAACGACACTGTCCCTTTTCTCCTAAGGAGAAAAGATCAGCAGAACAGAAGGTCTTTCCCATCAAACTCTCCCCTAGAAGTTTTGCGGGCTAGGATGTAGTAAGTAGGAGCACACTGGAATCTATATTTCTTCATTTTCTTTCATCCATCAATTCTTTCTTTCCCTCTCTCCCTCCCTACCATATTCTAGTTTTCTTCTTACTCCTTTTTCTCATTCTTTCTTTGTTCAGTGTCTCTGTCCCTTTTCATTTTTATTTTCCATTCACTACTTCTATTTCTCCTTGCTTCCATTTAATGTTCTTACACCTCTTCTTTTTTCATTTTCCCCTCTCTCAAATCTCTCCCACTTTCCTGTCTTTTTCCATTCATTATTAGTTCCACTGCAAATAGTCCTCCAAATTCTTTGTCTATTTATCATTAAGCAGATAGTCAGATTTACTGAAATATAGCTTACTGTTTGATTCATTCATTTAAAATATACAGTCAACATCCTTGTCCACTTCAAACATTTTATTTCCTCCTAAAGAAATCCAGGCTCCTAATTTGTTCTATTTTCCCAAGACATACGAATGACTAGTCCACTGTGTACTCTTATCCATTGACATATTCTGGCCATTTCATATATGTGAATAATTCAACGTTGTCTTTGTCTGTTTCTTCCGTATGGTATTTACATGATATTGTAGCATTTATCCATCAACTATTTCTTTTTATGATTACATATTATTATGATGCACTTAAATTTTTGGTTATTCAATTCGTACAGATTTAAGTAGTTTCTACCTTTCAAGTGTTTTTTAAATTGAGATGTTATCAACCGAAATGCCCATCAATTGAGGAATGGATAAAAAAAGATGTGGTACTTTTATACAATGGAGTACTATTCAGCTATAAAGAAGGATCACACTGAGGCTTTCGTAAGTAAATGGATGCAACTTGAGACCATACTCATAAGTGAAATAAATCAAACTCACATGTGTAAATACCACATCTCCCTAGTGTAAGAAACTGAAAGAGTCAAGATGCAAAATCCCCAATAAATATGGGGAAAAGGTTCTGAAGTCTAGTAATGCTTTTATTCTTTGATTTGATTGGCTTAAGTCTGTTTTCTACTATTTGATTGCAATATGTGAGAAGATAGGAACAGCTTTTTTGAAGAAAAAGGATATCAAGGTAGCCATTGTTGATTTCTTGTTGTCTGATTTGAAGGCCTATAATACTTTCACTCTTTTGCTTTATCTGGTTTTATGTTACTTTGTTTAGTTTGAGTTTATTGTGTGTGTCTTGGTTACTTTCTCTCGTTGCTGAGACAAACACCTGACACCCAGAATTAGGGAAGAAAAGGTTTATTTAGCTTACAGTTTTTGGTGGTTTCAGTCCATAATCAGCTGGCTCCAACACAGAGTGGCATGGCACTGGGGCAACACTTCAAGGATGCAGCCAGAGCAAAAGGCAAATGCAAGCCTCTTCTCTACCCCTAAACTGTACATAGGCCACCCCCCAAAAAACCTTCAGGATGGTTGTAACACTCACAAAATGTCCTTGCCCTCCTTTGCACAGGATGAGGATATTTACAAAGAACCCTAGTTCCCTGCTGAGTCTCTCAGTTAAACTTCTAAACTTCTCAAGTTGACACAATGTATTAACCATAAGAGTGTGTGAATGGATTAACAACCATTGTGAAGTAAACAGGACACACTAGGGTAGCCATTGTTAATCTCCTATTGTTAGTTTTGAAGACCTGTATTGCTTGCAGTGTTCTGTTCTGAAGTGCTTTGTTGTGTTTAACTGTTTTGTTTTATTCTCTTTAAAATAAGAAAAAAATAAACTGAGATGTTACCGTAAAATACATTCCAACCTGCTAGATGTTAAATACAAGTTCATATTTCATATCAACAAAGAATGGAACAGTGATTGCAAAAGGGAAGTTAGAAACACATGAATGAAAGAGGCAAGCCCCTGATAGCAGAAGAGAGAATGAAAGTGGGTTGGAGCTGAGGCTCCTGAGGTTTTTGATGAAGTACAGTTTTATTGTCCTGTAGTGTTTTATACAGTAGATTAATTTTACAGGTTATTCCAGTCAAGTAAAATTGACCTATTGGTTTACAAGTACAGTTGTTCTAATATTGATCTAATACTAAAAGGAGGCATGTGGTAAGGATTCATCTACAGGAATAACCAACTTCAGTTTATCTGTAACTGTTACTACAAAAGCAAAGGGACTGTTGGAAGGAGTCAGAGTAGGAGTAAGGATCAGGGTATTCTGGCTTCCACCTTCTTGTTTGTTCCATTATTTGGGCTTACCTGACCAGATGGTACTAGTTATAAGTTTGAACTGTTACTTCACTTGGTGAGACTTGTGGGGCTAGCCATCATGCCTCTGACTTGTGGCCTGGTTTTGATCAGCTCAGGCCTCAGCCACAGACCTAGTTCACCTCATCTCAGAAGTGACTCTATTGTGGATCTGACACTTGAGGCTTTATTTCACTGAAATTCAGGCTGGTTATGACTGTGAGTCCGGAAACCGTTCTGATCAGCCTGAAACACTGTGCCCTGAATTCCTCCTGTTATCCTGAACTCATCTCCCCGCCAGGACCTCCTGCCATTTTGAACTGGGTTCTGCCTCACCCTGACTCTTGCAGCCACTGGATGGAGCCAGTCTGCAGCTGCTCTGAGTTCCTAGTGCATTTGGCCCCTCTCCAATATGGCTACTGGCCAGCTGCCCTCTGCTGGGGTGTTTCTGAACCCTAAAGGGGCCAAACATGTTCACTGGAAGAAAGACAGCCTCTTTAATAAATGGCGCTGGAAAAACTGGCTTTCCATATGCCAAAAACTGAAACTAGACCCAAGCCTATCACCATACACTAAAGTAAAGTTAAAATGGATCAAAGATCTAAATATTAAAACAGAAACACTAAATCTGGTGGAAAACAAAGTAGGTGGAAATCTTGAAAACATAGGGGTAGGTGGAGAATTCATGAATAAAGGTCAAACTGAACGGGAAACACTTACCAGAATCAACAACTGGGTTCTTGTCTTGTTAAAAAGTTTTTGCATGTCGAAATCTCCAACAGAGTGAAAAGAAAACCCACAAATTGAGAAAAAATTTTAGTCAACTGCCCTTCAGACAAATGTCTTCTATCTAGAACATGTAAAGAATTAAAAAGTACCAGGCCCTCGAAATTCAAAGACCCAATCCTAAAATGGGTGTCTGAGATGAAAATACACCTCTTGGCTGAAGAAATACGAATGGCAAATAAATACATGAAAAAATGTTCAGCGTCATTGGTCATTAGGGAAATGCAAATTAAAACCACCCTGAGATTTCATCTCACTCCAGAATGGCCAGGATCAAGAAAACCACCAACAAATGCTGGAGAGGCTGTGGGGAAAAAGGAACACTTCTCCACTGTTGGTGGGAGTGTAGACTGGTGTAGCCACTGTGGAAATCAGTCTGGAGGTTTCTTAAAAAGCTAGGACTGGAAGTCCCATTAGATCCAGCTATTCCACTTCTGGGCATATTCCCAGAAGAAAATTATCATACATTAATATATGTGCGCCCATGTTTATATATAGCAGCACAATTTGCAATAGCCAAATCTTGGAAACAACCCAAATGCCCATCAATTGAATGGATAAAAAAGAAGTGGTAGTTTTATACAATGGAGTACTATTCAGTTATAAAGAAGGATCACATTGAGGCTTTTATAGGTAAATGGATGTGACTTGAGAACATACTCATAAGTGAAATGAACCAAACTCACATGTGTAAGAACGGCATTGTCTCCTTAGTGTGAGAAACTGAAAGACTCAGTAAGATACAAAATTCCCTATAACTATGGAGGAAAGTTTCTGAAGTCCAATGGTGGTTTTATTCTCTGATTTAATTGGTTTCAGTCTCTTTTGGACTATTCGATTGCAATATGTGAGAAGATAGGAACAGCTCTTTTGAAGAAAACAGGAGACATTAAGGTAGACATTGTTGGTTTCTTGTCTGATTTGAAGGCCCGTAATGCTTTCACTCTTCTGTTTTATCTGGTTTTAAATTATTTTGTTTTATTTTGTTTGAACATGCAAAGAAGCCTGATTGTGAAATGGTAAAATGGTGAAATAAATGATGACAAGTTCCTGTGATTTAATATATAACCATTGAAATTCTCATAGTTGTGAAAGGGTTACAGTAACCCTGGGGTTTCACAATGGGATGTAAAGTACAGAGTGTAACCTCAGTTTATAGAGCTCCTGTTCCTCTTATACAGAAAGGCTGTTCATGTTCTGCACTGAATGGTGCCTGTTGGTGGTGGTGCTCAGGGCTCATCCTCGGGAAAGAGCCATCTCCTTTCCATTAGACCCACACATTTGCATGGCCACTGGATTTGTAATGAGGGGCTAGCTTTACTGTGGTGGGGGAAGAGAAGAGTCCTCCGCACTCTCCATGCTGGGACTCGGACATGGGGTGTGTCCTGGGATGCTGTCCCATGAGTGCCAGCTCTGCAGCTCTCACCTTTCTGTCTGCTGTTGTTTTTTGCTAGCTATTTCCAAAGGTGAAAATTGTGCCTAGATGTGCTTCAAGGGATGAAGTGAAAGTTTGATTTCTGAGTGTTCCTGGGCATCTGATTAAACTCCTTTGTCATTAATCTAGCCTGATGTGCCCGTGTGTTGTCCCCTGTGCTAGAATCTGACAGTGGGTGTTTAAATGTGAAGTGTTTCCTTGGAAGTCAGTGCTATGCTATTATTTTTATCAACTGCAAAAAAACAAAACAAAACAAAAAACAAACCCTAAAAAGAACCCTTTATTGTATGTTTCTGGATTTTTGTTTTCTAAAGCAGTTTGAAGTTTTTGAATGAAAAAGGAAGTACTGACTGAGGTCATACACAGAAGTACAGAGGCCATGCACAGCAGTACAGGGAATGGCATATATGTTACAAAGTAGGGAGGTGCGAGCTTTCCCATGACCTGTAAAACTCTCTACTTCAAGGAAGTTTTCCTCTATGTTCTGTCACTTGTGTGCTTTAAAGAACACGGGCCATTTCAGGGAAGACAGTTCTGTTGGACTGAGTGTGATGATGCTGATAATATGTCCCCCCTGCCACCTGACACTCACCCTGCTTTGCAGGTGGTGTCCCCATGAAGTTGGGGCTGTTTTTGCATTTTGAGTTGAGGGGTGCTACTGCTTTCCTTGTGCCATGGGTTTTGTGACAAAAGACCTACCTTTGAGGCCTCCAAGACTTCATTGTGACTCTGACATAATCTCAATACTGAGGATGGGAAGCAGCTGGCATTGGGATACTGCTGGCCTCTGAGGACACAGAGAGTGAGCTGAGAGAGGCTCGTGCTTACTGGACCTGACCTGGTAGTGGGGAGCTCTATGTGGAGTGGAGGTCCCATATTTGGCCTGGCACTTTAGGGACACTGCTTCTGCCACGCAGAACTGTAGCTTATGCAGAAAGAGCAGGACTGTGGCACATGCATGTCACCCACCTGATGGATGAGAATTTACTTCTGAGATTCTGGACCTTATCAGTGTACAGTCTGTCCCACCTGTGTTTGCTCTTGCTTGTCAGTCACTGCTCTATTTTAGGGATAGTTTCAGGCACACCTGGATCATTGCTAAGAATGGCAGAGGACTTTCCCACCATTTCAGTGTCATATTTTGATTACAAGTCTAAGAAATGATGGCCAGGTTCTCTTGCCTGGAGTCCAGAGAGGACAACATGGCCCCACCCACACTGTGGTCCCCAGCTGTTTCCCTTGTGTTCCACCTTCCCCACCTGTCCTGGTCTGTCCTGCCTATGCTTTGCCTTCCCCACATGACCCAAGCTGTGTGCAGTGCACTGCCTGTCCCTACCTGTGCACCACTTGTGTGGGGCTCCCACAGCAGAAGTTAAGTGCGATGGCAGCTACAAAAGGGGCAAGAAGAAAAACAGGTGGGGCAGAGGGCAGGTTCCAATGGGAACTCAGGAGAGGTGGAGGGTGAGCAGTGCAGAGGGCTTCTGGTCTTCTTGGCTCTGCATCCCAATGAGCCGGATGTTCTGGCTCTGGTTCAGATTCATGAGGCCTTCATCACAGGCCATGTGCTGCATAAAGCAGTCCTGGAGCTTTCTTTGTGGGAAGCCTAAATAGACAGGAGCTAGTAGCAGGAAAATCAAATCCCTACTGAAAAAACTAAAAATTGACCACAATCCTATTTTATAACCATGCATTCTCAGTCTTCACTATGAAATGCCTGAGAATTAAGACTTGAGTGTTCATTTTCCATTTTAAATTTATCAGTTTAAGTGCTTTGATTTTCCTCGGTCTTCAGATTTTGAGTTTCTGGAACTTATCCTATAGCATTTCAATGAACAGATTCTGGAAGGACAACAGCTAAAGAGCAGAGAAACTGTATCAGTCAGCTTCCTTTTGCTGAGATGAAATACTTGATGCACCCAACTTAATGGAGCAAAGGTCTACTTGGATCATGATTTAAGTGGGTTCAGTCCATGGTAATCTGGCTCTAAAGCAGCAGGCCTGTGTAGAAAGGTGGTCACACCATGGTTTCCAGAAAGCACCCACAGGAAAAAGTACATGCTGGGGACAAGAATGCATCCTTCCAGCTGACCATGGTTGTGCAAACCTGTAATCCCAGCACTTTTGCTGAGGCAAAAGGCTCACTCCAAGTTCAAACCCAGTCTTAAATACATAGGGATAGTGTCTGAAAAAAACACAAAATCCTTCCAGGTGACAACCCCAGTGATTGGCCACCAACCAGGCCCTCCTAACAGCACACTCAGCAGTGAGCCTCCTGCATTAATCTACATGAGTGCAGCAGATTCAGGGTCTTCCTGGGGGGAGAAACTCATGTTCTCTAGACTGTGAGGTCATCTGCAGTCATCTATGTGGGATAGGGCTGTCCACGTGGAAAGTGACCTGTATTCCTGCCCAGCGCAGCTGCATGCCCAGGGCTTGGGATCCACAGGCTTGCTGGCCCCCTGATGTGGCATCTGCCTGCCAGAGGGTGGGAAGTCTGCAGGTGGCTTCTCTCACCACAGAGCACAATGACAAAGCTGCAGCCCAGAGAACCATCTTTACTGTGCCCTGTGTGCAGCCTCCTGGTGTCTCCCAGCTGGACAGGGTGACACCAAAGTCCCATCCCCATTCTTCCTGCTGGAGATAAAAGGGCCTCTCCCTGTAATCTCTGTGATGGACTGGGCACCACAGCAGCCCCAGTATCTGCTCAGCAATGCTCCAGACTGGGCCTAAGAAATACAACTCAGTGGAACCTGTGGATCTGAATGGGAACTTCCAAGGGAAAAGAATGCCACAGATAAGGAGCAAATCTCAGACACTCTGGAGTAACCAAATGTGTCATTGCGAATGACTTCCTGATTGTAGGGCTGTGTTGTAGTTATGAAAGGGCCAGTGTGCTGGTGCATGTCTGTAATCCCTGGTACTGGGGAGGCTGAGACAGGAGAAGCCACATCAGTCATTGCCCATTTCTTCCTCAAGGCAGTTTGGGTTATTTCTTCAGAGGGGGAATGTTTTAGGCAGCTGAGTTAGATAGAAATATTAGAGGCAGTCAGGGCCAGGCCCTTGAGGAAGCCCAGAGGACCAGATGTCTTGTGATCTTGGAGACAGACACCTCTCACTGTGGGCCAGATCTCAAGACAAAAGGCAAAACAATGCAACCACAGCCAAGTATGGATTGTCTAAATAGGTATGGATCACCTTGAGGGAGCCAGGAGCCACCATCCCAACCCCCTACAGGAAGAGTCATAGAATGCTGGCTTGATACTTGACTGGCTTCTCCATTTGTCCCTGATTTGGTCAATTTTACCTGAACAATTAAACTTACTGGTTGACCGTAGTTCTGTTGCACCTCATGCCTGTTTGCCTTTCGAGTTCCCATTTTCCCCCACTTCAGACCTGCCTCACCATGGTTTTGCTCTATAAAATCCCTGGACAATCTAGAGGGGTCCTAGGCCAACCCACTCACAACCCCTTCTGTCTCTCAGACAGAAGCTTTCTTTCAATAAATAGAATTAAAAAGTAGTTTAAAATAGTATATAAATTTTAATCACAGATAGGACACAAATCTTTCAACAAAGTTTTGATCTCATACACCTTACAATAAATAATTGAAATGAACACGAATCCTAATACACAAAAATGTTATCTTTTCAGATATCTTCTCTTTAAAATGTCAGATATTCTTCACTGACAGCAGATCTTGGCTTATTAGCAGATCCTGTGGGAGGAAGTTCGAAGGCTTCTAATTCAGCAATACCTGGAAAGAAAATGAAAGTTACAATTTTATCTCAAGAACTTCAGTTAGCTAAACATGAGTTATGAAAACTGAGAAGTTTGCAATGATTAGAAACTACATATGTGCAAGCATAATAGAAAATGATTACTAAACATAATGATTACTAAACTAAACTTATCCTGTGACTGACATGGCCAGGTGCTAAGGTGCTGTGAGCACAAGAGACAGTGCAGGAGCCAATCTGACACTATACCTGGATAACCAGTCAGATTTCACAGATACGGTGACAGGAAGGGGCACAGCTGGGACACACAGAGAACCCTGTGTCTGTTATGTGTTACCATTGCAGGATTTTTGGTGGAGGTGATGTGTAAGGGGGCACCTGGAGTACAAGAAGAAAGCACACCAGGACCAGGGAAGGGGATGGAGATGGCTTTGGGGAGGCAGAGCCCAGGGGCAGAGCAAGGCATGGGGGAGGAGACAAGATCCCAGGGGATCTGGCTATTTTTATTCCATGCTAAGGAATCTGAAGTTTCCCTGAAGGCCAAAGGTAAACCAGTGACAAATCAGTGACAGGAGCTTTTAAAAAAACTGGCCAAGCCACACTTTATGCGCCCGACCTGCTGGCCTCCTCCTAGATGAGCGGAGATCCAGGCCAGGGGACTGAGAAGCTGAGGAGGCCTCTGTTTCAAGGACCGCTTCGGCCTGCAGCCCAGTCTCAGGGGGCACCCAGGCAGGGAAGGGCTGAGCCAGGGAAAGACGCACAGGCCTCCTGAGATTTGTAAAGGGTATGGAACATGACAAAATGAGGACTCAGTATGTTATTTATTGGAAATGGTTAAATTGTCACACTTTTCATTTGATGAAAGAGATGCCATGTGCTTTTTATGGCTTATTTTAAAAATCAATGTGAATTTAATTCATAAAGTTTGGAAACATACCTTCTCTTAGTTCTCTATTCATGCTCTTTAGCAAGTCTTGGTTCATATGAAATAAATCAAACATTCATAATGTTTAAGTTAAATTAGAGGCATTTTTGTGGAAATATGTATCACTTAGAAAATGTAGCCTTGTATTTTTTGGTATAAGGCTTGAACTCAGGACCTCAAGCTTGCCAAGCAGGCACTTGTGCCACTGAGCTGAATCCCGACCAGAAAATGTGGCCTTTAAGACTTTTTAAAATTAGGTTTACTGGTACAGTCTAGGTATACATAATGACTGCATTAATCATAGGGAATGTAAACCTTCATGTGATGTGAGCTGATCCCCCCTTGTTTTTGGTTTTCTCATTCTCCTATCTTTAAGACTTTTAGAGACAAGATCTAACTTGAAGAATTCTTAAAAATTACATAAAATTCTTAAGTTTATGCAGTGCTATTATGTTAATCCATTAAGTAACATTAATATTGGTTAAAGGGAAAAAACTGAGACAAAGTAATTGTAATTCAGTGAGGGTAATGTATCTAAAAGTGTATCTTGACTTAGTACAACAGTCTTGTGTGCTTTATATACATTTTTGACATATTACTCTGGCTTTTAATCCATATATAGTAACTAATTTTCAAAACTATAAATAAATGAAACTGATGCTGGAAAAAAATAAAAGGGGGAAGGAGGGAAGAGGAAGAAAAGAATTGAAATGTGTTATCACAAATATTCACTCCCTACAATTAACATAGTCATGATGTGTGACAAACATATACTGATAAAAATCAAAGAAAATATTGGACTATTAAATATAAGGGTAATGGTTTATTAAGACAAAGTATAATGCTCATATTTTGTGGTTCTTCTCAAAACTCTTCCCATAATAAAACCTTTCAGTTTTTTCTTTTTAAGAAATTTTTCCTAAAAATTAACTCTACTTTAAAAATAATGAAAAATTTAACACATTCTGTGATTAACTTTTTAGCACAGTCTTAAATATAGAAATAGAGAAAGAGGTACTGTTATAATGTCATGCAAAAAATCTGCTGGCAAAAGATTTATGGTATTATGCTATTTGGATTGTGACCAAATAAATATTTCTTTAATAATATATATACAAAGATTTCAGAACATATGCTTAAAAAGGATAAAGATAGGTTAAAACCAGTTTTCAAACTTTCTTTGGTTCATTATATTCTAGACATGGAAACAAGAAAATATACAACTCTTACTGTAATGGTTTTCTTTCTTTGTAACTGCTATCTTTTCACAAGTTAGGAGTCAATTTTTGTGAAACATGACTGATTATATTTAATACTTATGAAATGTGTGAGAATACTGCACTCTATTTTGCACTTTCCCCAGCTAACATGTTCTTACTTAAATCTTTTATATAAAATTTTTTTTCTTACTACTGTTCCAAGCAGGGTGCAACCTATCACACAATACTTTGAGGTAGCAATGTTAACATGATACCCAATGCCTTTAAGAATTTTAGGTGTAAAGACAAGTTCTTTGACAGGTTTTTCATTACTGTTTTTTTTTCTCAGCGTCTCTATGTAGCTGAGGCTGGCGTCAAACTCAAGGCGATCCTCCTACCTCAACCTCCACAGTGCTGGGATTACAGGCATGGGCTACCATGCCTGGCTCAATATTACAAAAGACTTTTCTGCAGCATTTTTTCAACAACCCCATGGCAGACAAGTGTTACACAGGTAACAACTGAATATCAGAAGAAAAAAGAAGGCTTTTTTGAAATATACTTTTTCCTTTTTATTCCCCAAGAGAGGGTCTTGCTAGTAGTGCAGCATGGCCCTGAATTCACTATGTATCCCTGGCTGGCCTCGAACTCACAGCGATCCTTCTGCCTCAGCCTCCCAAGTGCTGTGATTACAGGTGTGCACCACCACACCTAGCTTGAAATAATCTTATATTACCATTACCACTATGTAAAATGTAAATCATACTTTTACAAGTCTCGAATTAATGAACTACCAATGGAATTATCTTTTCCTACAAAGGCTCTTCTCCTACTTTCTGCCTACAGGTGATAGATCTTATGTTTTTATACCCCATCCACAAAATTTATAATGCATGAATTCAGCTTGGATAAAAGTGAAATACTTTCCTCAAAAGATTGTTAGCTTTTATGAAGAGCTTTTTTCCTTATTTCTTTGTCTTATTTTTGCATGGCTGAGATAAACTATGCAGTACCCCAAGATAAAGGAGGTAAGGTTTACTGTAGCTCAGAATTTGTAGAGGTTTTAGCTCACAGTCAGCTGGCTCCAAGGAGACTCCAAGGCATCTCTGTGGAAAGACAGTTCATGTGTGGTAAGCAGAAGGCAATGAGCTTGCTTTCATCTTTCCCTTCCCATCCTGACTCCAAGCTTATTTGGTTGGTGCCACTGACACCAGGGTGGGCCTTCCCAGTATCCATACCCAGAACTATGTGAAGCAAATCACTGGTCTTGTGGGAGACTGCCAAGCTTGTGCTCTCCTGAGAAATGAAGCCCCTTGCCTTGATCTTTCCCTGACCTTTACTTCAACCCCATTCACTGAGATACACAGCGCTGACTGTATAGAAGCATGTGTTTCCTTAGTTGGCAAAAAATATGTGGTCCTGCTGAGATGCTACCATGTCTCACTGCAGGATGCAGGCAAGAATTGCCCCCTTGCTGATGGCTGCAATGGAGGTTCAACAGGAGATTGTGAGACTCCAGGGCTAAGAGATGAGATTTCAGCTGAGGCCATGGAACTCAAAAAGAATTAAATCTTCCTGACAGTAAAATTGCATTGCTAATTATAGGCCTCTGTGCCTGGTATGAAATTGCTGTTTCTCTTTACAGCCAATGTCTGCAAATTTCTCTTCCCTAGCACTGTGCCATGACTCCCAATCACTACTCTAATGGAAGCCAATAAAAGCCATGAAGTTTTGGGCTCAAGGAGTTTGGTTCCACAGAGAACAGTGGTCACCACAGAACTCCTCAATTGCAAAGCTTTCTCTGCATCTTTACTTTGCATCCATGTACCATATTGCTGGTTGAATTAGACCAATACCATCCTCAGGGTTTTCATATGCATGAATTTAGTCACCATACACCCTTAATCCATATTCACACACTCTAGATACAGCCAACTCCAAAAAACTCCACCTATGTGTGCATGAGGCTTTAGGGAGACATCTAGATACAAGCAGGGATGGTCTTCTTTTATCTTTCTTTTTGGTGCTGGAATTTGAATCCAGGTCCTCATGCATGTTGAACATGGACTCTACCACCAATCAACATCCCCAACCCTGTAATGAAGACATTCTAACTCTCTAGATTGCAAATACTTTTGGTATAGCAAATTGAGATCACAATCATTGTGTTTTCTCTTCTTAAAGACCATCTGGTAGAAGCCATCTCTGTTCCAGACATGAGTGACTTCCACATTTATAAATTCTCTTCTAGCATTTCACTGACACTTGAGTACTGTTGTAATCTGGCATTCCAAAGAAAACAATAACATTTACACAGGACATATAATTTATAGTATTTTTATAATAGTCACCCAAGAAGTCAAAGACAAGTACAGTAAATCTATTCACATGCCAAAGACCTAGAAAATCCAGCCGAAGGCCCAGGTCACACAGCAATGTCCCTCATGAGTCCACCTGAAGACCTAGAGCCCATGACAGTGCCCACCATGAGTCCAACTGGAGGCCTAGCAACCCCAACAATGATTCATGAAAATCTACTTCATGGATCTGTGCTGGAAGGCCCAAAGGTCAGTGGTGGAAGCTAGAAAGTATTCTGGTGGGGTGAAGGAGCTGTGTCAGGTTGAGGGTTCTGTACTGGAGCCAAGAAGCAATGCTCAAAATAAGAACCAGGGCTCCCCCAAAAAGTAACACAGACATCATAGGGGATAATGAGGTCCTGAGCTCCTCTGATGATGAGAGCAGCCGAGTTCCTATCAGGAAGCCAGCATGACACCCTTCTCCTGGAGATTGTACAGCACACATCTTCCACTCTGGAGCTAGGAAGTGATGTTCAAAGTAAGGACCAGCGCTCCCCCAAAGTGAACTGCAGCCATTCTCAGCAACAAGGTCCCAGACTACACAGCGAGTTCATATCAGGGAAGCCAGAATGACAAGCACCTCCAGGAGAACCAACAGTTCCAAACAACAACACTTAAGAGAACCCATAACGCTTCTCTCTTCTCCACTTTACACTTTATGCTGGCAACAGTCCTCAGGTGCATCATTTACACTCAGCACCACACTGACAGTTCAGCTGGCGCTTAGGTGGACCATCATTTTTCAACCCACCACAAGCAGTTTATAACATAAATGAGAGCTGAGGACAGCTGCTCTTCAGAAAGACAGAAAAGGAAGTTTACAGGACAAAGGATAGACTCTGGGCATCAGGAGGGTGGGCTGCTCTGGAAATGGGCTCCCAAAACTCCCTCTACATCTGGAAAACAGGCTCCAGCTCCATCCTGGCTGGTGGTAGCTTGGGGTGTTTTGGCTCGCAAGTGTAAACTGACAAATATTTAATAAGTTTCAAAAAGTCCCTTTTATTGAATGCTCACTT
Organism: Cuniculus paca; assembly: GCA_004365215.1. Taxonomy (NCBI): domain Eukaryota; kingdom Metazoa; phylum Chordata; class Mammalia; order Rodentia; family Cuniculidae; genus Cuniculus; species Cuniculus paca. Next base: position 18,889 of record RJWT010017906.1, read on the forward strand.
TTCCATCAAATCACATGGTATCCTTTTATTCCCCTTCATATAAATTCAGAATTCTTGTTCCTAGTGGAATGGGTTACTCTGGTGCCCCATACAGGTCACAGGACAAATGGCAAGGATGACATCCTGCTGACACTAATCACCTTACTCTGGTACCCGGCAGCCACCACAGGCTCTGAGATGGACAAAGGAAGAATTTAGCAGAAACCCAATGTTGCCAGGACAAGTAAAAAAAAGC
>RJWT010017907.1:0-19119 GCA_004365215.1 Cuniculus paca
GCTCAGCAGGTCTTCTGGTAGGGTGAATCCAGCTCCAGGCTGAGGCACTGCCAGCCACCACTTTCTTTGTTTAAATTCTTTTTTTTTTCTCTTTGTGGGCTTCAATTCATATTTTAGATTCTTCCTTGGTCCAGGGGCCCCACTTCCTTCCTTCTTGTCCTCTCCATAATGTTATATTCCAGCATCTGAACTGTTTCTCTCAGAGAGACTGTTTACTCTGCTGCTTACTGCTCCACCATCTTTGAGCTACATAAAATCTTTAACAGGTAATCATTTTATTTTTGTATGAGAATCAGAATAATTCCCTATTTTAAATATTATCCTGTAACAATTTATTCCTGGATGTGCATTCATTCATTTGTCACAAACACTAAAATTAAAGAACTGTGTTAAAATGTATGCATGATACAAAGGTGAGTAAGCATAGTCTTTCCCTCAAATAATTGCAATTCAGACTATTGAAAAGTGCCACACAAAAGGGGAATTGCTTAGAGGAGATATCTCTTGTGCTTGCTCATGAGAAGATAGAAGGGTGCAGGAAGTTTTCAGAGATTTGTGCATTGCAGGATCCCAGGTTTCTAAAATATGAAAAGCATCCTGTAGGAAAATGCGTGGATCTACCTGGTAAAATTTAAATGTTTGAAATTGAAGGCTAGGAAACAAACCTAAGAAGGAAACTCGGGTATGATCATTGCAAAGACAAAAGGGAGCCACCAAAGTCCCCTGAGCAGGGGAGTATCACAGTCAAACCCTCCTAGATGAAGAATATTTTGTAAAAGAGAACAGTTGACTCCAGCAAGAAGAGTTTATGACCAACTCCAAAAGTACAGGGAAAAGCAGGAAAAGGACTTGGACCAAGACAAACACATGGGTGCTGCCCAATCCCCATCTTTACCACCATGGCCTTTCATATCACAATAAAAATCCTGAAATGTCTGTAATTTTCTCTCTCTAATGGTGGCTTTGCAGCATAAGCAAAGCTATGTTCTTTATGATGTCCTCTGCGCCCGCACCAACCCTTCAGCTACCGTCTGACCTCCCTGTCTGCAGAGCAAGCTTTCCACACCCTGTGTGCCCCCTCAGAGATCCGACACACCACTGCCTCTCAGTGAAAGCTTTTAAATGACACTGAACTATCTGCTACAGCGCGTCCATAAAGCGTTCCCGTTTGACCTATGAAGAGACTGCGTTCCAGGCCAGCAGAATGTTCCCCTGCTGTTAATGCATGACTAACTGCTTTAATCATGACAATAAGTTCCTGTCAGTGGCATTTTGCAGGTACAGGTGCAGAGATTTCGGCAATGGCAGAATGCACTTGGGCACCATGGCAACCAGTGCGTCACCCGGGTAAACTCGGCAGTGCTGGGATAGTCAGCTCTCCATTCATTTTATCTGACAACAAAAACCAGAGATGTTTTGTTCTGCCTTTTCCTCTCGAACATGGCTATTTACTGAGAAGAAAATGCTCGGCAGGTTCTAGGGCAGCGAGGATGCTGGTACTATGCTCAAATACAGTCAGTGTGGAGGTTGTAACCCAATTTGACTTGAGTGTTAGAGTCCCGTAGCAGGACTGGCTGCTATTGCTTCACCTGGTTGGCTTTAACTTGATTTCAGATCACTAACCAGAGATCTGCCCTGTAGCCCCATATTTTATGTGCTTATGAAGTAGCGTGTATGTTGTGACTATTATAGCCCTTGTGTGAAAATTACCTGAAGTACCAGGATGTTACTGCTGCCGGGGGTATTCTTCAAGAGCTGGAAACTCAGCTACAAGTTTATTGAAGAAAAATGGACAAGTCAAGTCTTACACGACTGGGCAGTCCCAGAGTAGACCTGATCCCAGGGTCTGTCTCTGTCTCTGTTTGTGTCTGTGTTTGTCTCTGTCTCTGTGTGTGTGTGTGCGTGTCTCTCTCTCTTCCTCTCCCTCTTTCTCTCCCTCTCCTTCCTATTCTTTATGCATTGAACCCCAGGTTAACAATGTCATAGCAAAGAAAAGCATCTTTCAGCCTGCATATGCATAGAAAACTCTAGGGAAGGATTCTGATTGGCCAGTCCTGTGTCACATGTCCATCCCCAGTGTGATCCGTGAGGAATAAAACAGGTAAGATACCTACCATTCTGGCCAGAGGAAAGATACTATGAATTACTGCCCTAAAACACAACATAGGACAAGATTTCTTAACTGGCTAGCACTTCAAGCTTCATGCAATTTCCCGCTTCCAAACGAAAGGCAGTGATAGTGTGAGAGCATCTAAACTCAGTGTGCACCGCTTACACTGCGTTCCATGTGAGGACTTCTAGGGCTTCCTCCATGTAGAATAGCAGAATTCACCCCCGGAGTTGTGTTCTCTCTGGTCACTCCCGGAGCGAGAAGAAGGGAAGTGGTGACAGCCGAAGACCAGTGTCTCAGCAGAATGGGAGACAGTGAAAAACCACAAAGGTCTACAGGATGGAAAGTCATCCAGGACTACGCAGACTTTGGAGACAGCGTAGCAACAGTACCAGCAGGCGGTGTCTGTCCCTGGTATCCACTCTATTGCTAGATGAGCAGGAACATCTCTGAGGACACAGAGTTAACTCCAACCAGAGCAACTGTGCAGAGGTAAAAACTCCTTGAATGCCAGATGTAGCAGGGTGTGGGCCCCGGGTAAGGCAGGAGGAGAAGAGGAGGAAGAGTGGGTGTTCTTGCCTTTGTCAGCATGGATACCCCAGCGGAGGACATGATCTGTCTTCTGCTGGCCTCGACCTGCCTCGTAGAGCTATTCAGTGGTGAATGCACTGCCGTGATTTGCGGTAAGCAAGCTGACACGCAGCTGGGACAGAACAGTGCAGTCTGCCACCACTTCCAGTGTCCGTGCTGATGGGTCAGTGCCTGTTCCAGTCTTATCAGAGGCTTGCTATTCCTCTGGATGTGGGCATCCTGCAAAGTAACTTCTAAATAACGTTTAGTTTTCTTAAACCTATTCCTCTTAAACAATGTCTACTATTCTATGAAAACTACTTTTTTGTGTGTATGGTACAATATACACAACAAAATGTTTACCATTTTAAGTGCATAAATCCATTGCTCTTTTAATTATTGATTCTCAATTCTATACTTTTCACTGAGGTGTTCAAAACTAACCTTTGGTTCTCTTATGCAATCTTTTCTTTCAGTAATTGAACATATTACACATGGTTATTCTAAAGTCCAGGTGTAGTATCTTTACTAGCTGGATTTTCCAGAGTCTATTCAATTTTGTTTCAGTTTTCTCTGAGTTATTGGACCATTGCTTGTCTCCTTGAATACCAAGCTCAATTCTTTCATGCTAGGAAATATACATGAAAAATTACAAAGCAATGGGAGACTCTGGTTGATATTTCCTTCCTCTTTTGCATCTGGCAGGCAAGCAGGAAGTCCAGTTCTACCAAGTGTCACTGAGGATATGAAGCAATGGGAGTGCGTACACTTACAAAAACAATTTGGCATTCTCTTTAAAAGTTTTTTTTCTTTTCATTCATTTTATAAATGAGGAACCTGAGACGCATTTTATAAATGAGGAAGCTGAGACCCAAAAAAGATGACAGAGAGACAGATGTTGACCTGCATAACACTGTCACGCTCCTTTTCTTGCTCTCCCTATCTCTGAGTCACAATTTAAAGTCTTCCAGTTTAACTCATCGTGACCAATTCCTTGGTCTGCTTAGCTGTGGCGATATACTATAGACCCACTGCTCACCGTTCTGTGCATTGGATATCACAGGGTCTGAAACATAACAAAAATTGGTTTTGAGTCGATTAATTTCCCATAGCTCCCTACAATTTTCAAGGAGGAGAGGACTCTGCAACCATCTCTCTGAATTATCCCATCAGGACCAGGCTCTCGGCACCACACTTGTTCGACTACTTGGTAGGATGAGGAAGTCTTTTTTTTTGCTTTGTACTCCTGAGTCAAAGACAAGAGTCTGGCTGAGAGGCATCAAGGTTCCTGACAAGTGAGATGAAATTGCTTTTCCTGCCAATGCCCTCTGTAGCAACACAAGGGTCCTGACTTGGGCTTTGGCAGCTAGGAGAGATGAACACAGACAGTATACACATTTATCTAAATTTTTCCTTCCAAGATGGTCTGATCAATGTCTCCACAAATATTCTCAAATCTAATTACCTCCTTCCAACTCATACTAGTAAGGAAGTTCATTTCATTTTCTTTTAAAAAAATTCAACTCCCACATGAGAAATTTTGGAGTAATTTTCAAAAAGCACTATCTTTCAATCTACTTTCAGTCCAGGTCAAATGGCCAAAAGACACCATTTGTATTTTCACCAGCTCCCAAGTCCATCACTCAGTTGGCTCTCTGCTGTCTGCTTTCATCTTGCCCTGGAGTCCTGCAGCTATGACCTTGAACTCTTTTCTCTCCAGCAACAGCAGGCCCACCTTCCACCCTATTTTGAACACAGCTGACACCAAATTCTTAAGGCAGTCCTAGGAGGTGTGGAAATTTGGGACAGATCTAGAATGGGAACCCATCTGAAAAACAGGAAACTGACACTTCCTCACATCTTCTTGCAAACCTCAATAATCAGTTATCTGGGATACTCCAAACACCTTCCTCCAGCAGGGCTGGCCTACCTGATACATTATTTCTGACCATCTGTCTGTTCTCTCCATGCCTCTACCACTTCCCAAGAAAAAACTAGTCCAGAAAAGTCAATGGCTTACTGACAAATCTTCAGTTCTAAACATGAGTTAGAGATTATTTCATCAAAATAACAAAAAGCTAATGTTTTTATTTAATTTAATTGGATAAACTGATAGAAGACAGGAGCAAGAAGAGGACATTGTAATCCCACTACTCACTAAGAGACAACAATGTTGATATATAAACATATTCTGTTTCTTACTACGCATTTTATAAGTTTGAGATCATTCTCTAGATGTAGTTTTACAGTTGTCAATTTTTGGTTTAATATTATTTTGGTAGTATTTCTCAGATCATTAAAATGTTTAATATCATTCTAAGTACTTTATAACACTGTGAACGTAGTATATTTTCTTAGTGGTTCCTAATAGTGGATCTTTACAAATTTTTGACCCTGAAATTATCTTTATATCTTCTTGGCACCTTCTCCTTAAACCTCACCGCTCCCACTAGGTGTGGTGGTGTATGCCTGTAATCCCAACACTCGGAAGGCTGAAGCAGGAGGATCTCCATGAGTTTGACGCCAGCCCTGGGCTACATGAGCAAGTTCAAAACCAGACTGCACTACATAGTGAGACTCTGCCTCAAAAAAAAAAAAGGAGAAGAAGAAGAAGAAGAGGAAGAAGAAGAAGCAGCTTCAGAGCTCAATAACATTTTTAAGGACTTTGAAGTGCCAGTATCATCCTTTCAACAGAGCGAAGAGATCTGATTCCAGCTTTTTCGTGGAGCGATAGTCTCTCACATAATTTTTTCTTCATAACACATTTTTCTTTACATATTTTCCTTTCTTGCAATTTTTCAAAATCAGCTTTAAACTGATTTTCAATAAGTTTCTCCATGGCAAGGTATTCTTATGCTATATTCTAATCATCTTTATGGACATTTTGGAATTATATCAGATTTTAAACAAGAGCTATTTAGGAGATTTATGAAGGGCCGGTACTGCTGCATGGACAACTTTGTTTGGTAATAATCAGAAGAAAGTGCAACACTTGAAAATGAAGTAACCATTCCTTCCCACCCCAACAGCTAGATTTGTCTCTGAGTTTCAGTTCAAAGCACAGGAAAAACATTCTCGTGGGTGCAGAATCCACAGGAGCACGCTGGAGACAGTAAATCAAGCAGCTGTCAGGTGAAAGGTGCGGGCTCTGCATCTGCCTTCCTTGCTGTCTGCCGTGTGGCTCTTGTGCTGAACCCAGCACATAGGAATTTTGCTGAGAGGTGCTTTCTGGGGCAGCGATGTAAGCTGCAGGCATTTGCAGTATCTGTGTGTGGCCAGGCGCTCAGAGACCACTTGGCGTGGCTGTGCAGTTGGAATTCAGCTGGCCTGAGCATAGGAATATGGGGCCTCAGCACCCGCCCCCCATCACGGTGTCACGCTGAGATGGTAGGGGACAGCTACAGAACCTTAACCCTAAACCATTTGATCACGGCCAAGTGAGGGCCTACTGTGTGCCAATCTCAGGGCTCTGTGAGAGCTATGGTCATGGCTGCCTCTCCAAGCTTACAGACTGGTGGCAAAATCAAGCATGAAAGCCAATAACTATATGGGGTATGACTGATGATGGGCAAGGTAGTTTCTATGCCCTCCACTGCCAGGAAGCAAATCAACTCTGAGCAGAAGAGGAGACACTTGACCTGCATCTCAAAGTGCAAACAGGAGCCCACAAGTCAAAGGGGAAGGTTAAGTAAAGAAGCCCAAGAAGAGGAAACAACAGTAAGAGAATCTGTTAAGCATTTTACTATGGGCCAATCAGTACTCTACAGCTTTACTGTACATTACTTCAGTTAATGATACAAGGCTGGAACAATTCTACAAGGCTGTTTCTACAGCCCCATGAGGCAAAGCACAGAGCAGCCTAATAATGTGCCCAAACCTATAGAAACTTAGCATTACTTTAACATTGCTGGACCATAGGGTCATGTGGGCCAGGCCTCAGAGAGCCTCAAATGTTATGCTAAGACACAAGGTTTTGATCTTTCAGACTGAATGAACTAAACATTTCAAGTTTTCTGAGGACATATGAGATAGCTATGGTCAAACCGAGGGCAGGAAGCCAAGTAAGACAGTATGGATACAGTCCTAAGCAAAAGGGAGCAGCTCTGAGCTAAGAATGAGAAAGGAAATGCAGAAGTGAAAGCAGTTAAGGGGGTCCTGACCTGCCTTTCTGGTTCCTGTCCTTCAGAAAATGTGGGATCAGTACCTTGCTGGGGTCCAGATGCAGCCACTAAAAAACACATCTGATCTTTCAAGAAGCCCATACAAGAAACATGGAAAGAAGTGTAGGACCCACAGTGACGTCACTTGTGAGCCAAGCACTTGCTAAACTGACATGATCTTCAGCAAGAGCTTTCCACTGCTGTAGGTGGAGGGTCTGTCTTCTAGAAGCTCAAAGAACAAACCAGGCAAAAGGTGTGCTGTCAGGCCCGGGGTCCCCACACCCACTGTTGTGTCTACCCAGGCACTCAGAGGCTGATCCAAAAAGAATGGGTCAGCTTTCTTCTATTCTACCCTTCTGGTCTGCCAAAGAAATGCACAAAGTGGTATGGGATAGGAAAATGACATAAAATAAACTTTTGTAAAGAGTTTTATCAGTAGAGAGTAAGGACATGTATGAAAAGAAAGCATTTTGGCTGGTTCATTTTTGTTCCGTTTATTACCACCACCGCATGTGAACCATAGCCTACATTCTGTGGTTCTTCCTTCAGTGGTAAATGAGATGCTGCTGTATTAGAGAATTCTAGGATGTGTATCATTTGTCTTCTTTTGCTGAGTGTAGATGTAAGAAAGCTTTATGATTAATTGATTAAAAAGAGGAGAAAGTTTCATAATTAGGTTTTATAGAGCTATGGATTTTGCATTAAGTGGTTTACTATAAAATGTTGGAAACATTGATTTGAGACATTAGACCATTCTGATTAAATTTATGGCACATGGGGAAAATTTGGGCCAATTATAGGACTGAGGGCCCACTGCGATGATATAATTCTAGCTAAAATATGACCTACCTGGTGATTTCTTTAAAAGTTGATCTAGTCCTTCCTATATTCTCATTTCTTTAAAACTTTTTATCATCTGGAAGAAATTGGCACACTTAGCTTTTTGGAGCTAAAGTGAATTTCTTGAACTCATTTAATGATCAAGTCCATTTGGACAAGTCTATGGAACACCATATCATTTTAAATGTTGTTATTTGTAAGATTCAACCATGTGGAAGTTTTTAATGTCCTATAAGATGATTTTAAGAGAGGATTGATATATTCATAAGGTAGAATAGTACACAAAGATATAATCATGTTTTTTTCAAGTCTATTGAATTACTTGTGAAATGCTCATAACATTAAATGGAAATAAAGGTAAGATACACAAGGTAACATTAAATGGAAATTTAATAACATTAAATGGAAATAAAGGTAAGATGTTCAGTGAAATTCCAAATATGTGAATTTATGTATGTGTGCATGTAAATAGAGATTGGAGGCCAGATGCTCTAGAGTGAAATCTACAAAATGCTTACAGCAGTTCTCTGGAATAATGCAATTCAAATTTCTATTGCTTTAATTTATTTATACTTTTCTAAAACTTCAGGACTTTCTATGTCTTTGTTCTTTTATAATCTAGGAAAAATTAATTTTGCATCCACCTGTTGTCCTTCCAAGTGAATCTGTGGAAGACTATACAATGATCGTAATGACATTGCCTTTCTTAGCTTTCGTGCTCACCCCCAAAACCAGCCCAGAGCAATGCTTTGACTTTAGAACCACATTCCTTTTTTTTTTTTTAATGTCTTTATTCTGTTCACTCATCCACTTTGCTCAGTGGCCTTGGCCTCAAACAACATTGGGCTGATTCCAACTGTGAAGTGAGCCTTCTTAAAACACAGATTTGTTGTTCCACAGATATTTAAAAGAGCATAAGAGCTCTGTGGTAGTCAGCTTGACCTGATACCATAACAAGATACCACAGACCAGATGGCTTAAACTACACAAAGGTCTGAAGAATGTCTGAGGTCATGGCTGGGAAAGGAAGGACTCCCTTCCTGGCTTGCAGATGGCCACCTTCTTACTGGGTCCTCACATGGAGGACAGAGGGAAGGAACCAGAACTCTCTAGAGTTTCTTTTGGGTAAGATGCTAATCCTAAGGTGTTATGGATTAAGAACTGGTGGCCAACTTGGCACCAGCTGAATTAAATCGGCATGGTGCTGCATTTAGACAACCCACCTGAGGAAGGTTGCCAGCATAAAGAGAGACGTGGAGAGGAAGAGCAGAGGCATTGTGGGTTCTCCTAAGTGCTGTTGTTTGGAGCCATTGGTTCTCCTGGAAGAGCTTGTCAGGATGGCTCCCCAATATGACCCTGGCTATTATCATCAGAGGAGCTCAGGGCCTTGGTGAGAGTGGCTGCGGTTCACTTTGGGGGGCTCTGGTCTTTGTGTTGAGCATCGCTTCCTGGCTCCAGAGGGGAAGATGGTTGCTGTTCAAACTCCAGGAGAAGTTGTCACGCTGGCTTCCTGGCATGTACTCTACTGTTCTCATCATTGGAGGAGCGCGGGACTTCGTCATCACTGAGGATGGCTGTGGTGCATTTTCAGGGAGCCCTGGTTCTTATTTGAGCATTGCTTCTTGGCTCCACTGTAGAACCCTCAACCTACTAGCACAGATCCTTCATCCTGCTGGCATAGACTTTCTAGCTTCCACTGCTGGCCTATGGGCCTTTCCAGTATAGACTTTGGTGTTGTGGACAGATTTCCTGCACTTTCTTGTGTCTAACAACTGTGTAACCATTATAAATAATATCATAAATTCTGTGTCCTGATTGTGGTCTTTCTCTCTGCGACCCTGACTATAACATAAGGAATCATAGATCAGCCCTCATCCTCATTTAACCTTAATTACTTCCATGAATTACTCCCATTTCAAATTACGCTCACACCAATGGTAAATGCCTTAGCATAGGAATCTTGAGGCAGATACCATTCAGTTCACAGCAGACTCTGAATGTATTTCAGATGACAAGTTTCCAAAAGTTTGGAGCATTTGTTGTCACAAAGCATATTATCTGCCCAGTTTCATACTGTGAAGACAACGCTCATTTTGATGAACAAGTTGTCAGTGCCTTGTTTCCTAAAATGATTTGCAAACTTCTGCTACTACTCCAATTTCTTTAACACAAAATAGCTCCTATCTGAATGAGAAATGGAAGAATTGTGTTTTGTACAGAAAAGTTGTTGTTTCTTCTTGTTTTTTTTGAGTACTTTTTTTTGTCTTTTTGAGACAGGGTCTCACTGTGCAGTTCAGGCTGGCCTGGAGCTCACTTTGTAGCCCAGGTGGTCTTGAACTTGCAATGATCCTCCTGCCTCAGCCTCCTGAGTGCCGGGATTACAGGTGTGTACCACCATGCCCAGCTTCTGAGTACTTTTTTGAATTCAATCAATAATGAGCTTTCTCTACATTAAGAAAAAAGCCTTAGAAGTAGGCAAAGAAATAAAAACTTAGCTATTCTGTGAAGTCTCCTTAGTCACCATCTCCTATCTGTATCCTCACTGGTCTAATTGCTACCCTGCCCCCTCCTTCATTCCCTTCATCCTTATTTCATGGCCCTCACCACAGCTGTTAAATTCCTTTCTCCTCAGCAGAGCTGTGGATGACAATCAGATGACACTGACCAGGTTGGAAAGGACATGTAGGGTGAGTCCCGGGACTGCGAATCCTCATAGGTGCTGTGCCCTTAGTACCCAGCACATAGAAATAGTCACAGGGCACCTACTCAATAAAACAGGGGCCATGAATGAGTTACTTGACAGTCTTTTCCAGGTTTATTCTCTCCTCCCACACATCTGATTCCTGTATGTTAACCTGGCATTTTCACCATGTCCAAGAGCTCACAAGATCAGGAAATGTTGCTCTTATCTTGGGTATAAAAAAGTTGACCTATAAACAGGCAAATGGACTCAAGAGAGACAGAGCCTGGACAGAGGTTTGCTGACTTCAAGGCCATGGCTCTTTTTTAACTTGGGCTGAGCCCCATCTTATTTATTGCAAACCTTTGCCTACGTTTCTGAAGCCCAGATTCTGCTATACTACATAAATGATGGATGTAGCTAGCATGCCTGCCCATGTTCTCACTATTATCCTGCTCTGTTCTCATTCTGTCTTTACGCTGGATAGCATTCCGATATGATACATGAGTTTTTATGAAACTGAGCTTGCAGAAAATGCCTGCAACACACAGTGCCTCCTTCGTAAGAGTAACTAGCAGCTCCTCCCAGCTGCCCAAAGAAGTCCATCTGAGCTCTGTTACCGTTGCTTTCACAGATCCAAGAGCACTGGGCCCCTGGCTGCTTACCGTTAGTTAAGACTCATCAACATTTAGATGGTACTCCAGCTCCTCAGAGGCAGGAAGACAGTGTGGCTAAAACTAACAGGGAAAGGAGGCGTGATGAGATCCCGGAACATGTGCGCAGAACCGCTGCAAATGTCTACTTCTTGTCTGCAGAACCCTGCATGTCTGCTTCTTGTGAGAACTCGAGCAAATTTTTGATAGGATGACTTAGATGACACCAGTGCGAGAAAGTGCTCGCTATTGTGCCTCTTCCCAGTAGCCCACCTATACTGTAGGGTGTATTTTTGTTTTTATTTTTCCTCTCTTGTTCAGTCCAAACTTGCTCTGCAGAGCCTGTTCTTCCCCTGCCCTTCTATCTTTTCCCTAACTTTAATAGATGTGAAACTCTGCTACCATTTATGCTTATTTCATTCAATTCTTTGTCTGGGACAGAAAGGACCTAGACATCACCTCTACAAGGAGACTCCGGCACCGCAGAATCCAGCAACATCTCTGCCTGGGGAAGCCCTCTGGGATTCCATGATGACATCTAATGGCAGGTTCTCTCCCATGGGTCCCCTGCCTAGACATAATTTTGCAAGATGTGTGTGGGTCTTGGACTGAGTATCTGTATGATAACAGACATTTAGTTTTCGTTCAGTCCAGAGCTTGGCACATTACTGCTGGGCCCGCCCACCTCTAGATTCATCTTCTTGCTCTCTCCATCTTTTGGGTCTCATCCACCTGCCTGGCCTTTCTGGCGCAGTTAGCATCTGCATCTGGATCAGTTTGCCCAAATTCTTCTTTAGCAAAGTCTCAGGTGCGGTTCCTTCTGTTGTAATCCTCCAGAATTATACAGAAGCTCTTCTGACATCATATAAAGATGTGGCAGTTGGGGGAAGCTCTCTACAGTCTTACAATTCGGTCTCAGCTTTTGGTGAGCTTGTGTCCTTGGGCTGCGACCTTTATAAGTGCTTCTCACGTTTTTAAAAATTTTTGCCAACTCTTCCCCCAACATGAGACAGAAAAGCAGAAAGCACCTGCGCTGGAGAGAGCTCCCTTTCCCATGTCGATTAGCCCTTAATAAGACACACAGGGTTAGGGTCTGACAAAATAATTTTCCTTGAAAGCAGGTCTTGTTAAGAACAGAATTTTGTGGTGTGATTCAAAATGGCTACTTTTTCTTTCTTCCTGCTGCAAGTACAAGATTTCTTTTCTCATGAAACTCATGAAAGTGTAGAACCCCCACCCTCAGACCAGCTTTTTCACTCTCAGAGGGTTTTTAACTCTCAGACTTATAGCCACACTGAGCCTTCTGAAATCCAACAATTAGAATTTAGGTTTTCCTCCCCTGCTCTCACTCTTGCAGAGATTTCTGCTCCTGGGCTTCTGATCAAGCAAGTTGTGATTCTATCTGCCAGTCTTCAATTTTGGGGGCAGTAGTTTGATTCATGACCTCACTTCTCTGACAGATATAAAAGAGTTGTTGATTTTGAGTTTGCTCAGCTCCTTTCTTGTTCCAAGCTCCTTCCATGATGGACTAGAAATCAGAAGCCCAGCTTTGCCCAACCTATCCAACATGAGAAATGATTCTCTGCTCAGATCTGGCTGATTTCTGGGATCCCACAGTGCTTCACATTCTGCCCTCCTGGGCTCCTGTGAGTCAGGAAAAAGACTTTGTAGTTGACATATTTCAAGACAAGTTATCTTACTCTGTGTGTGTGCGTGTGCATGTGTGTTCACTCAAGTTTTACATCTTAGTAGGCCTAAATGTTTATGTGAATTTTTATCAAATGCCATTCAAGTAATTTTAGATAATTATTTATATAGAACTAGCCTCAAGTAATAGCAAGGATTTAGAAACATTTATAAGAGGCCTTTCTATTAATGAGGACAAATGAAGACAGAATTAAGACAAGAGAGCACAGGCCATGTTGGCAACTCTATGAGTGAGTTACTCAACATCCTTGGAATATTCTCAGCCTGTGAACACAGACAGGCGCTGTAGGAAATTCTAGTGAGTTTATAATTTAATCAGAAAGCCCAAACTGACAAAAACAATTGCATACCAGGCTTTAGTGAGATAGAGACTGAGAATAGCTGCAGACTTATCAATGCCAAACAATTACAAACACAAGAAAAATGGAAGACAAAGAGAGGATCCTTGAAGCATTCCTAGGCAGAATGCAGCCGAGTGGGGCTGTGATGGGAGGTAACTCTCGGATACGAGCCCCTTTTTATCCCATTGGTTTCCCCCTTTCCTCCCACCACATACCAATTAAGGCATTTTGGGGCTCACTGCTTTAAAGGAGATGGCGTGACTTTGTGGAAAGGAGGAGATAAAAAAGAATTATCTTCTGTGTTTCAAAGACAGATACCCTTGGATAAATAGAAAAGTGTGGACAAAAACTACTTCAGGAAGAGAGCAATAAGAGAGCATTTTCTCCTTCCCAGCAGGAAAAAGACTCCCCCTACCCCTACCACAGACCTGTGGAAGAAAGGACAGACAGACACACACACAGAGAACGTTTTTTCTGTAGTGACTCAATGACAGAAATGGAATATGGTGAGTGCCACAAGAAGGGTCTTGGGTCTTGGGCCTTGTTCCTGGTTAGGCTCCCAGAAAGGCAGCAAAACCCAGCAGAGTACTAGTGAGACCCAGTGTAGGAGGAATCTATCTCTTAGCCTAGACAAAACCCAAGAAGGAAGGAGGATTCCTGAGTGGAAAAGTATCTGTAGATGAATTAGCATCAGACGTTCCAATGAGTAATGAATTCTCCATGGACTGATGCCACAGAAGACCAGGTGTTCTCCAGTGCCATCTTACACTGGCATTACCTAAACTGTGTATATACTCACCGGAAAGGGATTAAGAGACTCATGTTGAGCATTTCCACTCCTCACAAGAGAAAGGCGATCTACATTAACATTAATTTGAACTGTAGAAACACAAAATGTGTTGGTGAATGTATTCTAGAATCATACCTGCCATAGGTTAATTAGAAAGCTTCACCCATCTACAACTTGTGAAATGTCTATTTTTTGTTAGAATCTAAGCCAAGTGCCTTCTTGTACTTACTCCTCACTACAATCATGAAGAAACCAATGCTCAGGGAGTTTAGGTATCTTGGCAAGATTACCAAGTTAGTGAGAGGTGCACTAAGAATTCCAGCCATTACCAGATAGCAGTTTGCATAATTAATCTTTGTTCTACTCTGACTTATGTTGGAAAGCAAGAAATAATAGCAAAATCTTCTATCATGTACCAAGTGCATGCAATCTTGGGCAAATAACTAACCTGGCTGAGCTTCGCTTTCTTTTTATCTTTAAAACAAGAGTGATAATGCCTACCTTCCAAGGTCAGTATGAGAAGTCAATGACACCATACAGATAAACCATTCCACCTATCAGCTGGTTGGTGATTGATATACATGACCTCTTCTCCTCTCACCCTAGAACAAGGCCCAAGAATGAGCACTGAGCCGAGTCATTCTCAGGAGACCCTGGTTGAGACGCCAGGTGAACTTTCCAAGGTGGAGATAGAGCCGGCCCCTTGTCTTCTCAGTGTCAGGTGAATATAACATACCTTTGAACCAGAGTTGACTTGGACTGTCCAGAACACTCTGAAGTTACTCCAGACTGAAATAGGAACTCCATGCTGGACCTACCAAGCCCATCATCACTGAATTGGCCTCACCATCCAAACCATGGGCCACATTGTACCTCTTGCAATACCATTCTTAGTGGAGCCCTGAGAAGCCATGCTTCCAACTTCAGTGAGTGTACAACAAGTTCCCCTCAGTGAAAACACACTATGCTCTATAGATGGAGGGACAGAAAGTCAGTAAGACGTGGTCTTTGCACTCAAGGAGTTCACGGTCTAGAACTGAAAAGGGGTATGTAGGAAAATAACCACTATGAAGACTGATAAATTACACAAGAAAATGACAGTACCAAGAAACAGACTTGAACTGACTGGAAAAGAAACAAGGGAAGGTTTCATAGAAGAACTGAAATTAGAAACGAGTGGTGTGTTAGTCCCTTTCCATAGCTGTGACAAAATACTTGAAAAAAAAACTTATAAGAAGGAAGGTTTTGTTTTGGCTCATAGTTTCAGGAGTTTCAGTACATGGTTAGTTGTTTCATTGCTTTTGGGCCTAGCGAAACCTCATCATGGAAACATGTAGCTGAGAAAATTGCTCACTTCGAGGCAGCTGGGAAGGAAAGAGAGACAGGAAGGAGTCAGGCGTTCCCATATCCCCTTCAAGGCCACGGCGCCAGTGACCTCACTTCCCCTGAGCACCGCATCATAAAGGTCCCATCACCTCCCCAGAGCACCACAGGCTGGGAATCTAACCACGGACACGTGAGCCTTTGGGAACATGGCATGCAGCGAGTGCTATGGCTGCACACAAATGACGTGTGAAGTCTTAGAGAAGGAGGGGAAGTGGAAGGAGACTGCAGACCACAGGGAGCAGGCTAAGCAACAACAGATAAAGTTCATAGTGTATCCAAGGACAAGGGGCAGTAATCGTGGATGGCCACAATACAGAGGATTCCTAAGGCAAAGAGTTACGAATGTGTATATGGAATAGATAGCTATCGTGGATTGTTTGGTAAAATGGCTAAAACTAAATTGGATGAGTGGGGACAAGTGTAATTATTATTGCCTATTATAGCCAGAGCAACTAAATACATCTTTCTCAGTAACACATGCTAAGGATGTAGTATAATAGAAACAAAATTTTGGCTTCTGGCTCTGAATTTAATACTTTTACCCAAATTCAGTGGTCATCAATTTTGGAAATAAAATAAAGTTACCTGGAGAATGTTATATAGCCCTGTGTCTAGGACCTACTTAAATAAATTCTGAGTTCTTGGATCTGAGATGGAGCCCAGGCATTGGTAATCAATAACTTCAGGTAATTCTAGAGTTCAGACAAAGTAAAATTTCATAAGCTATGGTTCCTGGACTAGCAGCTTTCGAATCATCCAGAACCTTTTCAAAAATGCAGAATCTCAGGTCCCAACCTACACCTACTAAATCAGAATTTGCACTTTTAACAAAGACTCCAGGAGCTCTGTAAGTATGTCAAAATTTGAGGAGCAACCATAAAAACAATACTACTTCCTACTTCCCAATATCACCCCATCCATTCTAGCCTGAAAAGGGAAGAAGTAAAAACCCCAAAAACTAGGTGTAAGATTATTTATGAATCACATGACAAAAACATGACTAAACATCTCAAATTCGCCACAGCAAAGCTTGACATCACATGACTGAAAAGGAAGAAAAAAGGGGGAGAGGAGCATTTGTTTTAAGCAGACAAAACTCCTGACAGAAGCACAAAGACTTAAAATAGTCTGAGACAGATGGGGTCAGCAGAAGCCTTCAGTGACCAGGAGCAGTGCCCTGACACGTGACTGTGACTTAGATGTGTCCTTGATGCAGCGACCCAGTCCTAGAGGACAGAGGCAGCACAGAGGACTGCTCCTGGCTCGGCACGTGCTCCTGAGAAAGCCTCGGAGATTTCTCCTCCTCCACCATTCATCCAAGGCGACTCATATTTACTGGAGTTTTTACATGAAATTACTAAGCTGCAGTCCCCTCCCTGTGCTCAAGTTCAAAGAGAAAGCTCAGGACCAGCCCTAGGCAGCCTGCACCAGAGGCCAAAACACAGACGTCCAAACAAATCTTGAACTGTTGGAAGCCATTACTAAACACCACCCTGGCTTTAGGAATTGATTATGAGATTGCAAAATTGTGTTTTGTGTTTAAAATGTAAGCCTGCCTGGTAAAGAGCCAGCAATGCTGACACAACAAGGGCACCGAGAACTGGCGAGAACCGAAAGAGAACACATTACAGCAGCGGACTGGGGGAAACACCAAGCATTCACGCCTTGAGTGGCTTCCGAGCTCATTCCCAGAGACCACCTTGAGGCAAAAATCAGGTTCCATATGGGGGAAAAGATGCCACAGAGGTCTTTGAAGTCAGCCGGTGACTGGGTTACAGGGAATGACGACATTATTAAGAAATCCTGAAGCGACAGTTTGCCACTGGTATCTTCTCTATCTTATTAACATTGGCACATCCCCAAGTTACTCCAGTGCTTGTGTCTTTTGTAGAAAAGTGCAATGACACCTAAAGGCTACTCTTTGCCACCTGGAGAAAATTCTTCTAAAAAGAATTCTTTTCCAGATTCCAAAACAAAATGTTACTCGGGAGGCATAACTCCAAATGTGGCCAGATCTGCAGCACTTAGAAACAGCTTGGAGCCAATCTCTCTGCAGAGTTAAGCCAAGAAAAAGAAGGACAGCCTCTGGCCACCCCTGCCTGGGGACATCTGCCTCTTCAACCACCCCAAGAAAGTAAGGGCCCAGTGTATGGCTAATATTTTAATGTCTGTGGTTAATATTTTAGGTTCAACTACATGAAAATGATACTCTTTGTGAATCAAAAATATCCAGATATCAGCAAGTTCATATGGTTCAACCTACAAATGAATGAACCAAAAAATGTTAGTTAGCAGCAGGAAAGGTTGCAATGAGGTCAGTTACTCAGACTGGCTTGGAAGAAGCACAATCACAGAATCTTCTTAGACTTACGCTTGATAATATATGTAGAAAGCCTTACTTTTTTTATATTCTGTAACACAAAAACTCCACATCTAGGGATCTATCATAGAAAGTACAAAGATGTACTGTGCATTTTTTTAAAAAAATTACTTAAACCTCCCATAATAGGGAGTGGAGGAGAATGTCACCTCTATAGAAAAGAATATAATATACTCATTAAAGTTGTATCTTTGAGGATCATTTAATGGCATAAGAATACAAATAGAATATTTTAAAATTTTTGTTTGTTTGTTGTTTGTTTGTTTGTTTGTTGTGAGACAGTGTCTTGCCATATAGTACAAGCAGGCCTTCAACTCATTATGTAGCCCAAGTTGGTCTTGAACTCATGGCAATCCTCCTGCCTCAGTCTCCTGAGCACTGAGATTACTGGGTATGTGCCACTATGCCCAGATAGAATAGAATATTGAACAATAGAAAAGCAGACAAAGGGGAAGAGCTAAAGATGGCAGAATAGTAAGCAGCAGAGTAAATAGTCTCTCTGAGAGAAACAGTTCAGATGCTGGAATATAACACCATGGAGAGGACAAGAAGAAAGGAAGTGGGTCCCCTGAACCAAGGAAGAATCTAAAATATGAATTGAATCCCACAAAGAGAATAAAAAGAATTTAAACGAAGAAGAAGGTGGTGGCTGGCAGCGCCTCAGCCTGGAGTCAGATTCACCCTGCCAGAAGAGCTGCTGAACCTGGAGATGCGCAGTCATGGCTGCGGTCATGGTTGCAGCTGCGGTCAGCCCCGGAGGTCTCTGCAGAGAGGCCCAGGAGTGAAGGGGAGTGGCAGACGTGAGATCTGCGCTGGCTGCTGGTGAGTGCTTGGAATTCCACCCCACCCCCACCCCACGGGAGAGAGTGGTCAGCCAGATCCATCTTGGAGTCAGGCAAGTTGCGCCCGCCTAGGGCCAAGACTGCTAACTACTTGCGTCAGCGCCAGGTTGTGGGTGGACCCGCAGAAGTTGCCTGAGCTGAAGCCAGAAAAACAGTCATTTGGGAGCTCCAGGTTGTGGGCGGACCCGCGGAAGCTGATTGGTTGGAGATCGGCTCCCACGTGCGTTTCAGACAATATCACTAAACAGCTTAGATTCCCAGGGCCTGACCAGATCTGCTCCTGTGCAAACCCCAGGTGGCTTGGTGCCTAGCTCAGGGCAGAGACACAGGCGCCCAACATCAAATATATGCAGCCAACACTGGCTAGAAAAGACAAACAGCCTAGCTTCAGAGAAGTTGTGGCCAGTGCTGGGGTGCCTGGGACCACACTACTCAGGGGAGGAAGAAATCAACAATATGCCAAGACGAAGAGGGAGAGGGCAATCTCTGGCATCCAACCCAAGCAGTGCAATTCCACAAGAGGAAAACATGGAGATCGAGAATTGCACACCTGAAATGTCTGAAGTGATGTCAACTGAAGTGAAGAAACAACTTCAGGAAGCTATAAGAGAAATTAGAACAGAAATTCTATCCCAGGTAAAAGAAGAAATGAAAACCATA
>RJWT010017908.1:0-11371 GCA_004365215.1 Cuniculus paca
CTATTGCTGACTTTAAAGATAAAGGGCGGGTACTACAGCCATGAAAAATTGAAGTAGTCTTTAGACTCTGGGAATGGCCTTCAGTCTAAAAGCCACAAAGAATTAAATTGATACTATATATGAACAGGAACAGATTCATCCCTTGAGTCTTCATAAAAATACAAACCTGTTAACATGTTAGTTGTATTATACTTATGTTTTTCAGTTAGTATTTTTTATTAGTAGCTTTTATTACATGAAGTTCACAATCATTTTGATTTTAGTCTAGACTCTTACTTAACTTTGAACATATAAAACAGTAAGATAATAAGTTTACATTGTTTTAAATCACCTGGTTTATTTTCATTTGTACTGTGTCACCAGAAAACCAACACAGTAGGCAACATAACTGCTTTTATTGTTGTATGTTCATTATATTTTAAGTTAAATTATTTGCAACTATGTTACTTTTATCTCTTTTTTACTTATCTTTTTTAAGTTCTAGCATGCCTTTCACCTGTTCATTCTAGTCAACATTATCGGACGAAAGTTATCAAGTTTTAGATGCAAATTTCTCATAAAGATGCTGACCACTGGGGCCAGGGACTTAGCAGCACCTGCCTGGCAAGTATGAGGTCATAAGTTCAATTCCCAGTTAAAAAAACAAAAACAAAGACAAAAACAGACAAGAAAAAGAAAAAGACAAATATGCTGACCATTAAACTGGCAGCTAACAATGATTTCTTATGATGTAGTTCTACCAAGTAGTCATTAAGTTTGCTGATAATTGATTGTATTTTTTATTCAGGGCTCATAATTCTGTATGTTATGAACTTATAAATGAACCATTGTGAATGAATTTCACTTTTGTAAGCCAGTTTAGTATGTTGACTATTGCATTAACATAGTTGAGAACCTGAATAGTGTTCTTATTTACAAGCACCCTTCCTACATATTATTTGTTTATATATTTTCATGGTCTTTCAATAAAATCATACTATTTTGATGTAATTGTTTCCTAACAGAAAGATCAGATAGTAGTAGTTGCAGTTGCATTGTTTCTTATGTATGAGTCCATAAATCTCTGCTGCTGTTTTTGTTTCAGGTTTTAGAATTTTGCATCATTAAGAAGTTATTTTTCTTATGGATAACTAATTCCTTATTTATAAAACAGCGCTATCATCAATTTTCTTTGGAGACCGATTTTTTTCCTCATATATAAAAAGACCTATTCTTTATGCATCTATGACTATTTTGAAGCAAGTAATTCAAGCTTCCTATCCCTGGTAATGAAGAAAAAATGACTGAAAACTACTTGTAAGTCCCAGATGCCTGTGTCGCTATTCCAGGATCCTCACAACACAACTCACACTAAAGGCTCTACCATTATTTTGCAGAAAATATCTTTGTGATTTGACTATGGAAAGATTGCTTTTTTTGAAGCATAATTTCATTCATCCACATTTTATTGGTCAAAATCAAGTCACATATTGAAGGGTTGTATTGATGGAAGATAAAGACACTGATCTCACATGCAAGAAAATGATATGCTAAAGAGAAGAGAGTAGTTTTGTACAGTAATGCAATATTACATAGTATCTTGATAGTACATTAATGTCCACCTAATTCCTGTTTTCTCTTTCTCATTAATTAGCACAGAATTAAATGTATCTTGCTTTCTGGAATGAGGAAATCTTGTAGCAATCCAGTTAATCATTTTCAGATATGACACAAGCAAATATTTCTCATCTGCTTGCCACAATTTCTTAAATATTTATACAGTAAAAATTACAAACATGACAAATTCATTGCATTAGCTAATATTATAATTATTAAGATTTATTATGAGTCCACTGTATGAATTATCCTTGACTTTGTTGTGAATAAAATTCAAATTGCTACTTTGAAGACCACTGGTAGAAATGGGGAAAGAAAGAATAGAGAAAATTTTTTCATTTTTCCTACCTTCATATAAAAGAAAAAAAAATATGAGCCATGGAGTGGCATGTAGGAGATCCTGATACACATGGACATGGAATCATATTTCATTCAAAAAGTAAGAGTATCATGATGTAAAAAAATATATCACTGAGCCCTGGAACTCTATGGATTAGGCTACAGACAGGTTCATTTGCTCCTAGAGATGCTTAGTTTTCTTTAAATATCAAAAAACTGTAAAATAAATGTTTCTAAGAAAGTTTTTTTGTTGTCATTTTCTTTCTCTGTATGAGAACTGAAAAGCAGTGCTTATACACTGAAAATAACTTTCATGTTTAGCCCAAGCAAAAACATACTACAACATATTGCATAAATACAACCAAATCATTGGTGTACCGTAGCTCTGAAAATACCACCTTTTTAATTTCGTAAGTGTATCATATGTGAAGTAATAAATATATTAATTATATCTGCATCCAACAATAATTATATAGACATTATGCAAATAAATTACTTAAAATGTCATAACTAACCTGATTTGATATTAAATAATGTGTATAGAATCAAACATTAAATGATACCCAAATAATATGTAAAACTTCTGCTTCTTTCTGTGAGTAAAAATTTCAAAAATAAAAACAAAATTAAAGTGTCACATTGTTCATTTGATGATTTTCACTTATTTAATTTTTTATACTCTATAACATTCTATGGAAGAATTAGTACTATATAATCGTGTATGATTTCATTACATTACTATAAGGCATAAATGAAACGTTAAAACAAAATGATATGTTTTCTAAGTGTAAGAAATGTCTTTTAAAACTTAATATTCATCACTTTTCTCCAATTACTTTCCTTACTTTGAAAATAATTAAGACAAGAAATTGAGAATGTAAAAGAAACTGAAATGGGTAGCTCATATGTAAATTCAGATTTCACTGTGCTCAATATTATAAAGGCACCATGAAAATGTTTCCTTTTAGTTTCATAGTAATCCATACAATTTCGGATTGCATTCTACTAATTTTCAATATTTTGAAAACTAGATAAAAAAGAAAGAGAAAAAGAAAGAGGGAGAGAATGAGAAAGAAAATTAGAGAGCCTTCTAATATTTTATAAGAACAATCATTATAGATGTTTTTCACTTTGACAACTTTTATCATATCAACTAGAAATTTAGATATGTTTATCATCCAAAACACACAGATGGAAAAACTAAGATGTCTTATTTTGATTAAAAATGATTGGAGAGAGAAGTAGTTTTGAGATCGATAAAACCAATGAATTGTTACGAATTGTTAATTTGTGAAGTTAGATGACGGGCGTATTAAAGTTCATTGTACCTTCCTAAGTTTGTGTATTTTGGAAATCATGCATACTAAGACCTGACCTTTTCAAAAATCTGGCAGAGATGATCTTATTACAGATACGTTCTTTAAGTAAAACGTAACTAGTCCTCAAACAAGAGGCTTTGAGTAAGAGAACCATTTGTCACATACAGGCTGCAAACTCATTGGCTAATAGTAGTGTTAGATAATGATCTTTATCCGAAGGAAAAATAAAATTTCATCCCTTGGTGTTAAGGGGAAGATTTTATAATTTGGAACCAGTAGAAGATAAGGTTTTTGTCCAACTAGCACTAGGAAATAGCTACCAGGTCTTTATGGTAAGTAAGCATTTTGGGGATTTAAAACTGACAAGGTATTTGTTTAGCATTCAGTATTTATATACGCCTAAAATGTCAGAGGAAGAAATTACAATGAAATGTTTTCTAGGGAGGGATTGAGAGACAGAGAGACAGAGACAGACACAGAGAATATTTTCCTTGTTTGTCTTAGATTAAATTAAATGTTTTTCTTACTTTTGATTTTTATTTATTTTCACATGACTGAGGCCATTCCACCTGATACTGACTGGGATATCTTATGGGTCTGCAATAAGCTGCCAGCTAGTTTGGAGGCTGACTCTGCCAGGGAGTCATGATTGATTCTTGTAGTGATTATCTTCCTATGAGCTGGGCACCAAGAGGCTTGTGTCTTTCATTGTCCAGGAGTCTCACCCAAGCTTGTTCACATAGCAGTGGTGGGGTTCCTAGAGGAAGCAAAAACTTATATAAATCCTTGTGGAATAAATTCACAACCAGCACGAAATTTCATCGTTCTTCTGTTGGTCAAAGTAAGTCACATTTTAAGACCGGATCTGAAAGATGCAACATTGTTCTATTTTTTGATAGAACTGTGTAGTCTTTTTAAAGGGAGCATCGATCCAAAAAGGAAAAAGATGTTGCCATTCCTCTGATCACAGACTAGTTTATAGAGAACATATAGTTTTCAAGTAAGTTTGATTGTGGTAGAGGTAATTCTTGTTGTTACTTGAGGTAGTTTCAGATTTCTCAGCTTCTCTTGAAGCAGCATTGAGATCATGTGCCTAATACTGAACAATGGATCACTTAAAATGCCACTTATTTTATGACCTAAGAGAGTAAAGATTAAGATGCTTGATGCCAGTGTTGGAAAAGCTACAGTTCAATTAGCATAGC
Source organism: Cuniculus paca (assembly GCA_004365215.1). NCBI lineage: Eukaryota > Metazoa > Chordata > Mammalia > Rodentia > Cuniculidae > Cuniculus > Cuniculus paca. The sequence goes on from RJWT010017908.1 coordinate 4,460, forward strand.
TTTTTTTTTTTTTTTTTTTTTTGCGGCACCGGGGATTGAACTCATGGCCTTGCACTTGCCGGGCAGGCGCTTAGACCGCTGAGCTAGATCCCCAGCCCCAGCATAGCTTTGTAATAAAGGAATACTTCTGGCTCGCTTGAATGCGTGAGAAATAAGTACTGTGATAAGCCATGTAGCTTGCTGAATTTGTTGTGCTACCTAGCATTAAATTATTAGCTAATATTTTACATGCAAATATCAAAAGTGGAACAAAAATTCCAAAGATTTTTCTAAGCATAGAATTTTTTTTTTAAGAATTTTCTTCTTTCCCTTCATTAAAAATTAGTAAAATGTGTTTACCATGGAATCCCACCACAATTCCATTTTAATTCACGGAAGTCTATGATTACTTGGTTACTGTACAATTTAGTAAATATAGAAAATTCCTATCTCCTTTTGACTACTTTGAACTCCTATTGATTACTATAATATTTATTAAATTAATGCCTCTCTTTAATTTTGTATTATACCACATTAGTGACTTAAAAATGACTTAACAAGTTGGCTCTCATAGAAAAATATTAGTGGTAATGCTATTTACTGTATGAATAAGTAGCACCATTACAATCTGAAATTATTAAACATCATTTAATATATGAAGAATAACAGGCAGAAGAGTTACCAGCAAAGGAAACAATACTTAAGTTGTATTACTACATAGATAATCTTATAATACTTAATACTACAGAATTTGATAGGGACTAAATTAAATAACAAACCAAACCTGGGAGTTAATTGCATTTTTCTTCTTATTTGTGCAAAAATTAATCAGGAGGAATAAATGGCCTTTTCAGGTATGATGGCTCAACCTAGGTTTCTGACCACACAAGTATTAATGGTTTTCATACATTCAGAGTTGTACAACTATTACAGTTCACCAATTTAAAATATTTCATCATCCCAAGATCCCATATGCATTATCAATCTTTCTTTTACCTTAAAACCTTTATGCAACCACTTATCAGTTTTCTTTTTTGTCCATCTACTTTGGAATATTATGAAACTGGAATCATGCATTATATAAAATATCTTTTTTACTTAACACAATGTTGTAAAGGCTTATTCATCTTATAACTTGAAATATTACTTTATTACTTTTTATATTCAAACAATAACCAGTAGTAAATATAAGGCATTTTACTTATTTTCTCATCAGTTGGTGAGTATATGGGTTATTTGTACATTTTAGCTGTCACACTAGTGGTTAAGAGTTCTTTTTCTCCTAATCTAATGTGTTATGTTTTTTTGAACAATACTTCAACACCTTGATACTGACTGAATATTCAACAATTTGTTTCACTTCACTCCAGATTTTTTTTTTTTTTTTTTTTTTTTTTTTTGCGGCACCAAGGATTGAACTCATGACCTTGCGCTTGCCAGGCAGGCACTTAGACCGCTGAGCTAGATCCCCAGCCCTGTTTTTGAGACAGGGTCTCACTATGCCATTCAGGCTGGCCTCGAGCTCACTTTGTAGCCCAGGCTGGTCTCGAACTCACAACAATCCACCTGTCTCAGCCTCCCAAGTGCTGGGATTACAGGCGTGAACAACCGCGCCCGGCCTTCGTTCCAGATATTAATTAGAGTTCACATGGGATCCCACAAATTAAAGTGCTCAGTCCCACAAGAGTGCTCCCACCTCATATGCCAAGTGTAATTCCTAAGATATCCATTCTTCTGACTGACGAGCTATAAATTGAGGGTTCCCACAACTCTCTCTTCAAATTATATAATTTGATAGAATGTTCCAGATAATGTAGGTGTTATTTACTTGCTATTATCAAATTATTATGAAGGATTTAAATAACTGCATGAAGGGGAACACAGGTTAGAGGCCAAGGACAGGATATTCTGGCCTGGTAGAATTAGGATGTTTCTCCCCTCTCCTGGCAAGTGGATAGGTTCTTTAAAGTGGAAGATCCTTGAACCCCAAAGCTCAATGTTTTTCACAGATGTTTTATTTTACAGCTATGATGGATTAAATCGTGGTCCATTGATGATTAACACAGTTTCCAGATCTTCAACCCCACTCAGAGACTGGGGGTTTGAAGTCAGGAGACTGAAAGTCCTAACTGTAATCACCTTGTCTCTTGACCACTCAGGAATCATCTCATTCGAAAAAGTCTCGTCTATCACTTCTATCACTCAGGAAATTCTTAAGAGTTTTAGGAGCTCTATGCCAGAAAACAGGAAGGAAAACTAAATACATTCAGAACTTCTCTGAACATTTGAAGACACAATTTTTGAGTTTTTAATATTTATTGAGTTTATTTTAAAAAGCTTCAAAATTTTCAACATTGACTGGTTTTTGGTGTACAATTCTAAAAAATAACATCAGAAAAAAAATTCCCATATGAGCTATCATGATAACACCATTAGCACTCCACAAAAAATTCTTTATTTCAATTATCACATCTAAGGCAGATAGTGATAACAGCACATTCCAATGCATTGCTTACGCTGACGGTTCACGTGTTTTGCTTTTGTGGTCTTTGTAGGATGTACTTGATGTCTTGCTTGTCTTGCTGTTTTGTCAGAAAGTTCCTATATTATACAGTGTGTAACTAACAGGAACATTAAATATTAATAAAGTAAATTATTAAATTCTTAATATGCATTTTGCATTTAGCATAGGCATCAATATTTTCACATCAGCTATGAATTTCCTTACAAAACCTAAAAGAACAGCAGAAATGAATTCCGATATGAAGTACAATGAAAACACCACGCTACCACAAAAATAAGCTTTGTTTCAACTGTAACACCTAAGGCAGTCTTCACATGTGACAACCGCATGTTCCATGCACAAGTGTCGCTTTCACTGATGGTATGTATGTTTTGCTTTCCTGTACTTTCTTGTAGGGCACAGTTGAAAGGTTTTTTTGTTTCCTAATTGTTGTAGCAGTTCTTTGTGTTGCTGTGCTGGCCTGTACACCTGTCAGCTCACCAGTGTGCTGAACAATTTTTTGGCATAGAGTTGTCTTTTTGTGCTGCAATATATTGTTGTTTCTCTGGATGATATATATGAAAAAATACTTTTTAGTTTATTTGGTAATTCTTTATTTAACAATTTAGTGACCTACACAACTCTTTCTCCATGGAGAATTTTTATAACCCCACCAGCAATGCATGATGATTCTAGTTTCTCCGTATTTTTCCAATGATCCTTACGTCTTTGTGATTCTGTTATTCTAGTGGTTATGAATTTGAATCTTTTAGTTTTGATTTTCATTTTCCTATCACCTTATGATGTTGAACATCTAATTATGAGCTATTTTCTATTTTCTGCTTTCTTTGGAGAAATGTCTACTCATAAATTTTACCCATTTTACATTGGGTTTTTTTTATTGTTGAATTGTACAATATATAATACATTCCACATACAACTACTTTATCAGGTACAAAATGTGCAAATATTTTCTCTCATTCTATTGCTTCTACTTGCTTTTACTTGCTCATGTATAGAGCTTGAAATACAAAAGTATTTACTATTTTGATGTGCAGTTCTTCCATGAGTTCCTTTTTAACTTCTGTTTTGTTATTCCTTTAAGAGACCATGGCTTAAATCAAGGTTATAAACATTCCTACTTTTTCTAAGCATTCTAGTTTTAGCTTTTATAATTATGTCTACAATCCATTTTGTTAATTTTAATGTTTGATGTCAAAAGCAGGTATATTACATTGTTTTGTGTGTGTTTACTGGTGATGCCGGTAGTATTTATTGAAAAAACTGAACTTGGCATCCTTAGAAAAATTCGAGAGGCTACAGACCTAATGAATTATTTTTGAAGTTTAAATTCTATTCCACATATATGTAGCATATGTATAAATATATAACCATATACATATTTCCACACATATGTATCTTCAAATATATTTCAAGATAACAGATACAGATATAGATATAGATACAGATACGGATATAGATATAGGTATAGGTATAGATAGATACAGGTATAGATATATTTCCACATATGAGAATACACTTTTCTTGATTATCTTCCAACTAAGTTTTAAAAATGGGAAGTATGGGACATTTAAATTGGTTCTTCATCAACATTATTTTAATAAATAAGTTCCCCTCCGGGCATGGTGGCGCACTCCTGGAATCTCAGCACTCTGGAGGCTGAGACAGAAGGATCGTTGGGTCTTCGAGACCAGCCTGGGCTACAAAGTGAGCTCAAAGCTGGCCTGAACCATGTAGTGGCATATGCACCTGCCTGGCAAGTGCAATGTAGTGAGGTCGATCCCAAGTACCAAAAAAAAAAAAAGTTCCTCTCAATTCCTCATTAATTATAAGATACCTTTGAAAATTCCTATGTTTTTAAAAAATATGCTCCTTAATACAAGAATATTGTTATCATAATAAAATTAAGACTTCTGATGCATATAAATGAAATTTCAAATTTATTTAGGCATTGTCTTCGAATGTACTGTGCATTTTTTAGCAACTCTGTCTCTTACTGTAAACTTAGTATTTTCCATTTCTTTATTTTCCTGTTTCTGAGAATTAAGTTACCATCCAGTGCTATCTCACCACATGACAGCAGCTTAGTTTTCTGCATATCTCTTTTGAGTTCTTCGTGATAAATGTATGACAGTTCTCTGGTTTAGACCCAGCAATATAATAATACACCCATTGTTTTTACAATTGCCTTTTAAATGAGTCAAGAAAAAGAGATATATTGATATGACTTTGTACTGTCTTCCACAACTAAATATAATTACCTTTTACTGATTGTTTTTTACCTGAGTTCAAATTTCTGTGTTTTCATGTTTTTAGCCTGCAGAACTTTCTTTAGTATTTTTTGTAAAGTCTGTCTTCCAGCAATGAAGTCTCTACTTTTGTTTCTGGAAGTATCTTTATTTTACTTTGTAACATCCTTTAATGGATGTACCATTTTTGCCTTCTGGTTTCTTGTTCCTAAGATCATAATCTTGCAGGTCCATTGTCCATTGTTTATTCTTTCTGCTTTTAAAATTGCTTTCTTATCAATATTTTTGTTACGCTATTTCTGGGGTTGTATATGCACATTCTTTTTTTAGAGTTAACCGAGCATTTGAAATGTGTAGTTCAATCTTTCTCATCAATTTAAGAGAGAATTTAGTCATTTCTACAAATATTTCTCTGCTCCTTTGGTCCTTCTGGCACACTTATGACAAATATTTCCATGTAATAATGTACACAGTTCTTTGTAACTATGTTTATTTTCACCATTTTATGTATGTGATCTTGGATTCATGATCACTATTGGTCTTTCTTCAACTTCAGTAATTTTCAAAGAATTTCTCTGGGTGGCCTTGGACCTACCCATCACTTGATTTCCATTATCAAAAATGACTGCAGAAGGTGCTGAGAATGCAATATCTTAATATAGAGAGAAACTTCATAGAGCAATGTACGTTTTGTTTCTGCCTAGGGAATGTTACAATTTAAAGTTAAGAGTAACTTCCCTGACACCTTGGGCTTTGTTCCACTCTACTCAAATCAAGATATCTTCTAAAGTTTTCCTCAGTGATTCAAATGGTCCCTCAATTACATAACCGTATGGTTAGCTGACTTTTGCTATTCTCAGCTGTGATACAAAGGAGACAGTCACAGTCTGAATTCCATTCCCCCGGGTAGCTTTCTTGAATCCTTGCCAACTGTTTCCAATTGATCCTCCACAGTTTCGGTTTTCTAGTGCTTATCTGTAGTTAATACATCTACTTTATATGATATGGTTCAAGTGAGCATATTCTGTCTCTCTGGACTCAGAAAAGTGGGCAAACAGTTCATAATTAACTTGCTTCATACAATTCTTTTCTTCTACCAACTCAAATCTGCTGAGGAGCACTATTAAATTTTTATTTTGGTTACTATATTTTTCTACTCAACGTTTTCCATTTTGATCCTCTTTACAGTGTTTTCTCTCTATTTTTCTTCATTGGTGAGATATTGTTATCAAACATTTTCTTAATTCTTAAAAGATTTCTATAGATTTTTAATATATTTATAATAGCTATTTTGTAGGTTTTATCTATTAAAACCATAATTTAGTTTCTCCAAGTGCAAACAGTACTGTCTGCCCCTTGCAAATAGGCCAAAATGTCTTGATTCTTTGCATGTCTCATATATTTTTATTTAAAAAATCACACATTATTATAATGCATTTTATCAACTTGTAATATTGATAGTTTTCCTCCCATCATTATGTCTTTTTGTTACTGTAAGATAACAGTCAATAGCAACTTGAGACAATGAATCTCATTCCATTCTTCAGATATTTTGGTAGTGTCATTAATCATATATTTTCTTATTCATTACATTAAGACCTTTGCTAGACTAGGTCCTACCCTATTTGCCTTTCTTACATTGGAGATTGAGTAGGAGAAGGCAACCTTGCTTCTCTCAGTTATGTATTCCCGGAATCTAGCATTCACTACCGAAAATTAACTAGGATAAGAAAGAGCTCCAATGTGCCTGACCAAGGGAAAAATAGTAGATCTAGAATTGGAGCTAGAGAAAAGAGAAGCCCCTTTTCTCAACAGAATCTACTTAGAGTAGAGCTACCAACACTGACCCAGAAAGGTGGAGGGGAATGGCTTCTGGATCAAATGCTGCAGATCTACCCTCTTCTTGATGAGATTGATTATAATTTGCATGGATGCATTTTATTTATTTTCTGTATGTTTTTAGGACACTGTGCAGATATTTTGAATGCCTAATTTTATTAAAGTATAAAATTCACTGTAAATAATTACTTACCTAAAAAGAAAGTTTGGCAACCCTCTAATATTGTCATTCTAGAAGTCCCACTACCTTGCTTTTCTCTCATGTAATAGGAAATGAATGTAAAATCCACAGGCATGTTAGGTTACCATTATGTTTCTTTT
>RJWT010017909.1:0-19120 GCA_004365215.1 Cuniculus paca
GAATTATAAACTAAATTTTGAGTTCTTTCACTGATACCACAGCCAAATTTCATTGTTTAATCAAAACTCCAACATTTTGTGAACATTGTTACACCTCTTCTAAACCCTAAGGAAACCATGGCCTGGCCAAGGCACTCTGCTTGCCTCCTAATCATGCCACCTGCATGTGACCCCATGCCATCCCTCACAGGGCCGTCCTGGCCAGCAACACTTCTCTCAGGGGATCTCCCAGCTGCATTCCAAGCTAGCCTGGCAGCACCCGTTCTGGCAGCTCCCCTGGCCCACTGCTGTCTCCTCCGCCTCTGAGAACCCCCGTGTCTCAGCTTCTCGCTGCATGGCTGTCCCCTGTGGTCGTGGAATTATCTGGCGTGCATGAATGTGTTCTTTTTCTCTTGCTGGACTTCAGGTTCGTTTGTGTTCTTCTTTATGTCTTCAGCCCATGACATTTTGCCTTCTACATGCAAGTAGTCAAAAATCGTTATTAATTGATTCAAATGTGTAATTTAAATACTTCAGATAACTTAATGGAATTCACTGTGGTGTCTTACTTTGCTTTATTCATGAATTTATTAATTTTACTATCAGTTGTTCAAGTGATAAGTTCCATAGAGACTCATAGAATATAATCACTTATGATTATGTATAAGGGATAATTGAAATATCTGCATCTATCCTTAACCCCCCCAAAACATTTTCTTATTAACTGCATGATAGATGACCCTCAAAACAGCTGTGAGAGATAGATATTATCCAAGTTTTGCAGAAGAGAAAACCTAAGAAAATATATGTTCCAGTTAGATTTACCCCTTGAAAGATTTATTGATATCTTTGAAGGCATTTCTCAGGGATGTTATTGCCTACTTGGAACTTTCTTTATCTCATTCCTAGTAAGAGGCTGTGTTTAATCGCAGTTCTTCAAAAAGTGGAATCTGAAATGTATGGTAACAATGATGCTTAGGAAAAGAAGCTCCGATCTTCTTTGGAATTAGGAAAAGGATTTTTCTTAAACAAATACATTGAATACCACCATAATGCTTGTAAAAAATGCCACATTATTTGAAATGTGTTTTCTGCCCAGTATTTGGGGTAGATACACTTCTCAGTGTGCAGCACTTATGAGGAAACCCAAGTCTTTAATAGGCTGGAAGCTGTTTCCCTCCTCAAGATTCAAAGCTCGGCCTCTCCTGTTCAGTTCTCCAGATTCTCTACGATCTCCCCCACTCAAGCACCTTCCCATGATGACCTCTGCTAGAGTGACCTGGTCCTGCTAACAGCTATCTAACAGACCATGTCTATTTCTCTCCTTGATCACAGTTTAAAAGTCACCCGCTATGTACTACCTTTCCCTGCTCCATCCATCTAAGTGGGGAGATGTTCCAGACTGCCAAGACCCTTTGTGGTTGTCCTTTGTGACTGGAAGTTGATATTTATGAGTATAATTGTTTAATGTTCATTTCCTTACTGACTGCCAGGTTCTTAGAGCTCGGTCGGTATTTTGTTTGCCATGACACAAGCAGCATTTTCTGTATCTAGTTCAAGCAGGCACTCATATGTATGTGGTGAGTGGGTGAGCAATTGAAACCTTATAGAGTCCTGTGATTATTGAATATCTTCCATCAATATGGCAAAAATTCTCAATATCATAAGTAAAGTGATACAGAGGCAGTGTGACATTAAAAAGGCAAGAAAATGGATTGCTACTTAGGTAATCTAGTAAGTACAGGCACAGTACTCAGTGACACAACCCTAAATTTCTATGTATATATTATGGAAATTTGAAACTAACAGGCAGTATAACTGCAAATTGTAAAAGGTACAGGAAGAATTTAGGTATCTGTTAAGGTCATTGTCATGCTAAAAGGAAAGTAGAAGTTTTATCTAAGGAATTTCTCAACCTCAATAGGAAAAAATCCTCCAAATAACCTGATTTTAAAATGGGCCAGAGACCTAAATGGATATTTCTCAAAACCAGACTTACAAATGGCCAACAGGTATATGAAAAGACACTCAACATCACTAATGATCAGAGAAATCCAAATCAAAACCACAGTGAGAGGTCACCTCACCCTGATAAGAATCACTACTAGCAAGATGGCCAGAGATAACAAGAGTTGGTAAGAATGTGGAGAAAAGAGAACCCTTTGACACTGGTGATGGGAATGGAATTAGTATAGCCATTGTAGATAAGTGTGCAAGCTTCTCAGGAATTAAAAATAGGAATACTACGTAACATGCCGGTATCACTGCTGGTTTTCGTATTCACAGAATGCGAATTCAAAGAACATGTCCAGGAGACGCCTGCACTCCCATGCTTGCTGGAGCACTATTCACTGCAGCCAAGGAATGGAAACTACCTGTGTCTATCAACTGATGAGTGGATTAAAAAGTGTGAAATAGTAGAGAATGAATTCTGTCATTTCTACATTGTGGGAACATGAATGGAACTGGAAAGCACGTGAAACTTAAGTGAAATAAGCCAGACACACAACGATGAAAACCACAAGATCTTACTTACTGTGCAATCTAAAATGTTGAAGTCATAAAATTTGAGAGTAGAATGGTGGTCCCAGAGGTGTGGCGAGTAGAGAGGAAGGAGGGAGAGGGTGTGGTTAAACGTTGGGTACTAAGTTACTGTTAGTACTAAATTACAGCTAGGTAGGAGCAAGAAGTTCTGGTGTGCAGATAACGCTAATGAAGTTAACAAACAGCTGGAAAGGCCCTGTACGGTGATGCACACCTGTAATCCTGGCTACTCAGGAGGCTAAATTGGGAGAATCGTGAGTTTAAGGCCATCTTGGGTAACTCAGTGAGCTCCTGTCTCAAAATAATTTTTTTTAAAGGGCTGGAGGTGTAGCTCAGTATGAAAGCCCTGCGTTCAGTTTTCAGTGCCACAGAAAAGATAGAAGGGAAGGATTTTTAAAATTTTACTGCAAACAAATGATAAATGTTGGAGGAGAAAGTTTTGTTTAGCCTGACTTAGCTATCACACATACCCAAACATCACATTATTCCCTTAATATGTACAATTTCTTTATGCATCAGTTGAAAAGAAATTCAAATTACATTTGAAAATAGTAACCTTCTAGAACTTAAGGCCTGCCTCTAAATATATTTCACTCTAAATCATGCTCTCAGTAAATGTATTTTCAACATTAAGCCTGTGAATTCTGACCAGCATCACTCCCTGAAATCAGAAACTTTTAGATACCAAGGAAATACATTAAATGGTAAATGAAGTTATTAACAAATTAAGGGGAATTTTTATTGACTATTGCCAAATTATAATTGGCTGTCTTCATATGGTATTTATGATGCTATGATATATGTATAGAATGGGGAATGATTGATTCAAGGTAAAATTTTTATTAAAAATTTCCTCACATAAGGAAAGACCTCTTCAAAGTGCAGTAAAAAAAAAAAAAAGTGACATTCACGATGACCACATTCATCAGAAGCTCATGGTTTTCCATATGGCCAATTTAAGAGGCTCACCTTCCAAAAATAATACCGTGTGATGATCGATGTTTCTTAAAGTATAATTTACATTAAAGGCAGAGTTCACCAGAACTTTGCCCATGATGGGAAGTATTTTATATGAGCAAATTATATTCATGTCTACACAGGATTTTTATGGAAGAGGTATTTGTGTTTGGATAGAAATTGTAATATTTAAGGGGTAAGTGGAAAGTCAAGGGCATGCAGTACTGTCAGTATTATAGGAAGAAGGAGCTGTTATTTCAGGCGGATTTTCACTTAAAACAGCTTAACATCCTTCCCTCTAACACAGCGGCTTTGTCTCAGGTCTCCTGGGCCATGCTAGTGGGAAACCCAGAGCAAAGGGGGGAGTCTGCAATGTTCCCTTTTTGGGGTTTTAATTTTTCCTAGTGGTCATGTTACTTTACTCAGAAACATCAAAGGGAATTCAGGCTTTTGGAATGATTCTCTAGTTTCACGGTGGCATATACTGTGAAAATACCACCATACACAGGGCGATCCCCAAGGGTGACTCATGGCTGTTCTGTCTGTAAGGAGTTACTCTCTGGTGCTACTGAGCACAACTACCTGCTGTGTCAGTGCCAGGACAGTCTGAGTTCTAACCTCACTGTCACAATCAGGTGTAGTCACAGCTGGAACCGCACCTGAGTCCCCTTTCCACCCAGGTGTCTTTGCCTGGATATTTTCCAGCAGAAAGACATCCACAAATGCAAATTCGATACTCAGGGAGAATCCTCTAGTCCAGTGATAGCTGAGCTTTTGGAGACAAGTGCTCAAATTGCAACCCAAAACCCACTTATTTATCACTAAATGCCAACACTGCAATTAAACCCAAGTACAAAGGTTTTAGGTTAGAAAGAACAACTCATACATCAACAACTTTTTTCTTAAAAGTGTAACGCATTTTTGTCATAACATCTCATAAACATGGGTATGTCAAACCTAAGTTTAGTTGTTACAGTATTTCTACTGATGAAATACTAATTTTAATTTGAATTTTAAACAATGAGTGCTTAACAGGAAAAAAAATCACAGAAATAAACTATTGCATTTTTAATATTTATTGTTTATAGTAAAGCATCAAAATTTTCAGTATTGATTAGTTTTTCATGTGCAAAATCTAAAAAAAGAACAACAGAAATAAATTCTTGTATGAACTAAAGTGAAAATGCCAATAGCACTCTTAAAAAAACTTTACTTCAATTATCACACCTAAGGCAGTCTTGACATATGACAACAACATATTCAATACACACATATCACTTACACTGACAGCACATGTGTTTTGCTTTCCTGACATTTTGGTAGGACATACTTGACATCTCACTGGTCTTGCTGTTTTGTCAGGAAGTTCTTATATTATACAATGTGTAGTTAACAGAAACAAAATATCCATAAAATAAATATCAAAATCTTAATATGCATTGCACATTTGGAATAAATGTCAACATTTTCACATGTGCTGTGTACCTGCTTACAAAAACTAAAAGTTAGCATCAGAAATAAAAACCTAAATAAGCTATAATGTAAACATAAAAGTCTATCACAGAAATAATCTTTGCTTCCACTGTCACACTTAAAGCAATCTTTGCCCATGAAAACACATTCCATGCGTGTGTCTCACTTACACTGACAGCACATGTGTTTAGCTTTTCTTTCCTATGTGACAGGTCATTCTTTGTCACCTCTCTTCTCTTTCTGCTTCGTCGGGAGCTCCCTATGTTGTACAAAGTGCCTTTAACAGGGCAACATGATATCAATAAAATAAAATATCAAATGTGTAATGAGTGCATAGAATAGATATCAGTATTTTCATGTTAACTGTGTACTTACTTTCCTGACCTAAGAGATAACATCAGAAATAAACCCTATGTGAACTACAGTGAAAATACCAATAGAACTCTACAACAAAAATAATCTTGGCTTAAACTATCAAACCCAAGGCAGTCATCACACATGAAAATTGCATGTTCCATGTACGAATATTGTTTTTCCTCTGCTACAAATGATCTCTTATGAGTCCCAGTTCCAATCCTCTTAAGAAAATTTATCTGTAGCATTTTTCACTTGTTACTTTCTTTGTAAACTGTCAAACTGTTTATGCCACACATGTTTAGGATTGAGTAAAACACAACCATTGGCCAGTGCTTTGTGTTTCAAGTGACATCATAGTTTCTCAAAACTCATCAACAGCATCTACTCTGTCTTTGGTCTTGTTGTACAAAGTTTCCACCTCAGGCTTCTGTTTTCTCGAGGTTTCCCTACTAATATTTCCATCGTGGTGCAGTGTTGACATCAGCAGCACCTTTTTGTTTTTCTTTGCCATATACAAGGCCAATGTAAATCATTCTGAAATCCAAAGATTGTACTATACAATTCTCTGTTTGGAAATTGCAACATTTCATTTGGAATTTCTGCTTTATTCCTGCATATAGTTCTTGTCCTGGTCAACTTGTACACTGTTAGCAAATGTAACATCAATCAGAAACTGGTAAACCAAATGTCCAGTGTCACATTCGGAATAATTTGGGAGATGGGAACAACAAGTCTGTTCATTATATCACCCAATTCATTACCATATGAATAAGGATTTTGTGGCTGAGTTCCAGGATAAATTTCTAAATTGAAAGCCTAAGGCTTTACATCTACAAAGGAATACATTTTCTTTTTTTGGCACAGAGTCTCATCATGCAGTTCAGGCTGGCCTTTACTTCACTAAGTAGCTGAAGCTGGCCTCAAACTCACAGTAACCTTCTTGTCTCAGCCTTCCAAGTGATGGGATTACAGGCATGCACCACCATGCCTGGTTTGGGAATACATTTTTATGCCATATTTTGATTCATCACTTTTCCATAAATCTTTTTACATTCTTGTGATTACTTTGAGAAATCCCTGCTAAGTACATCAGACCTGTGAATGCTTTCAGTTCAGCTAGTGAGATGCCATAATAGACACATTTTTGAACATGGCTGTTGGTGCATGCAGAATGTTTTACTTGTATCTCAGCCTCAGTGTATTTCACAGCATCTTAAAGCATTTCATCTATTACAATTTGCATCATTAAATGGCAGTGCTGACATTCTGTCCAATATGTTTCACCCCTGCCAAGACTCTCACTATATTTTTTGGATCTTTTTCTAACATTGTATCTTGCCTTTTGGTTGTGTGACCATTTTGCAACGTTTCAACTAGTCAAATGTATACTTACATTGCCGGTTTCTTCATCATTTGAATCAAGGAGGTCTGCATTCCCTGTGTCTGTATCAGTCAATTCTTGCTTCCTTTCACTGTCACAGGAACTTTGGCTCATATATCCAATGTCAAAATTATCATCATCATCATCATCATCATCATCATCATCATCATCATCCACTCATACCACTCTTCTGTTATGAAAACATGTATTTTACTGTAATGGATCATCTTCATCATCCATGTCTGAATAATCTGCTGATTCACTTTTAACTTCTTTCACAACTTGCAAATCTGGTTTTTCATGTGCCATTGTGTACTGAATTGGCCTACTACCAAAAAAAAATCAAAAGAAAACTTAAAGAAAAACAAATCCTAGAGTGATGTGGGTATAGTTACACCCCCTCTGATTCTCAGGTAAGCATACACAAATCTGTTAGAGCATAATGCCAGTGAAAATCCTGGTTGGACACTTTCACAGATGTGCACTCACCTTACCTTGTGCACCCACAAAGCTTGCTTCTTGTATCCCTTGGAAAAGGTATTGAGACACACAGTCAACTACTATTACACTGAAGTAAAAATTTACAGTAGAAAAGCAAGGAATGTGTTTCTGGAACCCAGTATTACACTCCTCAAGAAAAGAAAAACAGTGGACATGTGTGTCATAGGTTCAGCACCACTATTCTAGCCTTGCCCATATTTTATGGATTCCAGAATGTGCACTTCTCACAGTCTTACACATTCATTGGTTAAGATAGTTTATTTTCACATCGCATACCACTGCATGAAAGGCGTTATTAAATCATTTGAGTATCTTAAAACTGGGAAGTTTTGATTATGTTTTATAAATAGAAAAACATTAAATTTTGTTTAGTCGAACTGCTCTCTGAAATTATTTTTAAATTATTGAAATTATATATCCAAATTTCAAAAACTAGAGAATCTTAAAATCTGATCTTCACACTCTCTGCTATAAAACTCTATATGAGGCATGTGGTATCTGAATTTAAGAGAAAAGGGAATAAGAAACCATCCTTATATCCCTTGTATTTAGTCCTGACATCATGAGTTTATTTGTGTTGTTCGATGTATGAGAATTTTAGGTTTTAAAATATGTATGTATGTTTTTTTCTGAGGTGAGGAAGAAAGAAAACTTATTAAAATACATTTCAAATGGACCCAAAATAGGAAAATAAAGTGGTTTAACAGAAAATGCTATTATGAAATTTCTCTAATTTTTAAGTGTGAAAGATCTTACTAAATATGACACACAAAATCCAGATGATGTGCAAGAAAATACTGACAAGCTTTAATCCATGGAATTTTGTAATAGTAGTATCCTAAGGAAAAGGATTCAATGACAAAGAGCACATTACTCAAAGAGGGCTAAATGTTAATTCAAAAATTGGCCCTTTCAGTGACTATGTGAAAAGCCAGTGACCCATGAGAAAAAGAAAATAGGAACTGGATATGGAGAGAAGGGTACACAACAAGAAAGACAAATGACAGATAAGTGAGTGCACCCACACATGCTGCCCTGCTGTGCCCTCACACAGAACTTCAGGAAATGAAAGCAGACCACTAGGAAATTCTCTTCTCTTTTCTACTACAAAGAGTCACATCAAAATATTTGGCAATGTTCAGTGTGAAATAGAGTGAGTTAGGAGAAGCATGCCCACCATTATACTTGGTGCAAAATTAACAATACCCAAACCTCTTAACTCATCAGCTCCTCTGTCAGGATTTTATCATGTATTGCACTTATACTAAGATGGTCATGGCTGCCTCGTTTTTTAAAAGGAGAAATTTAAATAAGTATTGTTTCATCCTGAAAATGGAGACTCTATAACTAATGAATGGAATAAGGAAGAACCATCTTTAATGATGACAATAGTGTGCAGATATATAATTAGGTGTAAACAGCGGAGCATAATGCCATATATAAGCACACTTGTGCACATTATGTGTAGTGATATATTATCTATATGTCATAAAATCACATATGAACAATAATTGAAAAGTTATACATTGTGTATGCATAATAGAGACATGCAATCTTGTATGTGTATAGAGAAATAGCTCCAGAATATTTAGGTCAACAAAAACAGTACCTACTACTGGAGAAGAAAGGCTTTTACTTTGCCCTTTATAACTGTCTTCTTTGAAATTTGACCAGAAAAAAAATGGATGCACATGGCCACATATCAGAGTTCTGAGGTTCTAGTGGCATCATGCTAATACACCTTTTCACGCTATTCTAGCTCTACTATGGAGAATGGTCTGTTTTTTAGACATTTCTGTTTGAATTTCTTTAGGTAGCTAATAAATAGTAACAATATAGTAATTTCATAAATGATAGTCTCAAACCTCACTTTCTCTCTCTTGATTTTTATCTTAGATGTGTAAGAGAGATATAGATCTCTACTACAGTTTCCTCATCTTAAAATAAGAATAAATGTAGTATTTAACTGAAGCATTATCTTTATAAGGTTGTTAGGGGGATTAAATGACTTGATGCAGGTCGAGTTCCTAGAACAGTGCTTTATATGTGGCTAACCTATTAATGTGTTAACTGACTTAACATAAGCTGACTTAACAAGTTATTTATGCTACCTTCCCATACCACTGTGTGGCAGTTAGCTGTGACTCTCGTCTTTCTCCTGGTGAGCTGGTGGCTCTATGATGTTTTCCCTCCTGTGATTGGCATCCCACCTCTAAGCACCTCCTCCAGGGCGTGGCCTCCTGGTTCTCATGTCTGCTTCCCACGGTCTGCCGTGCTGGCCCCTTCAGAGAGTTTCCAGATGTTCTCTGCCCTCTTTGTTTGTGATGTCTCCTGTGTAGATTGGGCTCCTTCTCTGTGACCTCTGCCTTCTTCCCTTTTCCCTCTTTACCTCTATTTTTGAGGTAGGGACCAACGTGTTTACGTAGCAGTGTCCATCTTGTATATAAAATAGTCACCGTGTACAAGTTCTGATATAATACTCTAGATATAGCTGCATGGATCTACTATTAAATTAAAACGTTAATACATTTTAAAGCTATGGTACTCAAAAGCAACATGTCTCCATTATAATTAATTAGAACCAACTACATATTAGGTGCATTTTCTTGTCTTTGTGGCACTTTTTCAAATTTTCTGTGCCTTGGTTATCTCATCAATAAAGTGCTGATGATAGTTATGATGGTGCTGCTGATATGGAAAATAAAGCAAAAAATACTAATATTTGCCTATCACAGTTATGTGTCTAGATAATATTGGAGTTGGTTTTGTCTGCAAAAGTTCAACAAATTTTACCTGTTCCTGAAGAGAGGAGGAGATCATGGTTGTGGTGGGGGGTGATGGTGTTGATAACTATGTTATCATTTTCAAGCCTTGCAAAATTGATTTTAGTTCCACTCATGTCATCTAAATGTTCCTGTCAGCACACTTGGTCATGTTTTGCATGTTAAGTGCAGTGTAGATAATTCAACCAAAACAAGCAGTTGACTGTTAACTAGACACTGGCGTGTGCAGAGCTAACTGAACATCGCTAGTGATCAGAGCTGTGGCACAAGGGCCAGGCTGGCCTTGGCATGCATGCCACTGGATAGTGAAAGCTGCCTCTCTTGACCCTTTGCCTTGTGCTTCCAGCACCTGCATCGGGGCCCAGGACCCTTACTGTGGCTGGGACGTCGTGATGAACAAGTGCACCAGCCTGGAGGAAAGCCTCAGCATGACGCAGTGGGAACAGAGCCTCTCTGCCTGCCCGGTATGCCCCGCCCTGTCCAGGTTCCGGAAATACCACTCGCAGGGGCCAGGTCCTCCTGACCATCCCACCACCGCACCCTATCCCTTCTCCCCAAAAGCCTTGCAAATCCAACCTGCCTTTTCAAAACTCTTTTAACACTTGGCTTGTCCAAGGGCCACCCAGGATACTGTCACACATTCTGTGTCTGCTTGAACTATCTTAAAAGAAAACCATTGCTGGTTTGATCTTGGAACATAACGCCTCTGACTGATTCTTGGAATTTTTTCTCTGCAGAGTTAGTGTGAACTCTTCAGCCCTTTTAGCACTAATAAAATGGGAACTTCCACACCCATACATTTCTCTTGGGTGCTGTAACTCCAGAAGCTGATATAAAGAAAGTCTCGAAAGGGTAAATGGAAGGATATTAGTTTGACCCCACATGGGGCAGACTCATAGACCCTGCTGGGGGGGACCACAGGCAGGCTTGGGAGAAACAGCCTGATGTGCGTTCCCATGGTGAACCCGGAGTAGTGAGGAGAAACTAGCTTGAACTTAGAGCCAGCCCCTAAATCCGAGCAAAGCAAATTCTACAGTTTCCTTTATTTATTTGGGTCCTCATTTGTGGGAACCAATTTTTGTCTGCCTTTAGAACTCCTCATCCAGTGATCTCCAGTTCTTCTGTTTGTCCTTGTAGCATGCAAACAACAGCTATTAACTTGCATGTATCTGAAAGGTTTCAAAGTCACTTCACCATCACATAGCAGCGATCTCCGCCGCTCAGTCTGGATAGCTCTGCAGGGTGGGTGGGAAGAGAAGCTGTATGTCCTCAAATGAAGCCCTTGCTTTTCCCCAATACTTTAAAACTGCCTGAGACATCTGAGCTGTGTTTCCTCTTGAGGACCTGCCCTTTCCTTGTTCTAAACTCTGTGGTCATGGAACTTATCCTTGATCTGGAAGTTGGGAAAGCAGGCAGAGTCAAGAAGGCAGGAGCTGGAAGGAGCAGGGTCCTTTCATAGAGGCAGGCACGGGTGGGACAGGACTTACTTCCTGCAAAGGGGACTTTTGGGGTGGACACCCACACTTCCAGCCTCCAAAGACTTCCAAATGCAGTGACTGTGAGAACCTTTGATTATGTAACTGCAGGTCTTTGCTTCTAGAAGGAAACTTTTCTGCCGTGTCTCTTTGGAAATACCTGGAAAACTTCTGGTATATGTGCTAGTTCACTTCCTGTGTGTGATCACTTTCAGAGCGCAAAGTTGTCGCTTTGCAGAAAATAAAACAGTGCACAAGATCAAAACATGGCTCCAAATACACACAGGGCTGTTAGAAGAGTAAGTGTATCTTCCTGAGGACAGATTTGCACTTTTAGTGGTAAAAAAAATCAGTTCTTAAGGCATGAGATCATTGATCCCAGACACCCAGCGTTGTTTGAGTATCTGAGATATGCTAATGACCTAAAGGGAAGTTTATACTCATCCACTGGACAAAAGATAGAGCCAGGTCTTGTGTTTTCTAGAGTAAAAAAGAAAAATGAGGGATCTGATGTTTAGAAGTGACCAGAGAGTTGTTCCAGATGAAGAGAGCAGCTTCTATTAAAGTCAGAAGCAGTATGGATTCACCCTGGTGGTTTAAAAACAGAGCTGAGAGGTGGCTTCTGGCTGTGTGTCTGGCACTTGTAACAAAGTCTGTTTCTTTTGAGAGAAGATGATTTCATTACACAGAGCCTTATCCCTGTCTTCTCACCCGGTGGATCTGACCAGATATTAAAGTATGTACTCATCAGGTAAAACGATATGAAGAAGTCAACAGTAAATATTGAACTACACCATTCAGGGCAAAACAAAGAAAAAAACCACATACTTTTCTGATTTATATGGACTCCTATCTAGAAAATTAGAAATGATATATTAGTAAATTACTACTATAAAAAGAAATAAAGTATTATTGTTACAAACCGGGCGTGGTAGCTCATGCCTGTAATCCCAGCACTCGGGAGGCTGAGACAGGAGGATCATTGTGAGTTCCAGACCAGCCTGGGCTACAAAGTGAGCTCAAGGCCAGCCTGAATGGCATAGCGAGACCCTGTCTCAAAAAGACAAGGGCCGGGGATCTAGCTCAGGGGCCTAAGCACCTGCCTGGCAAGTGCGAGGTTGTGAGTTTGATCCCTGGTGCCACACAAAAAATATATATATATATATATTGTTACAATTGTTACTAATAATAACAGTGCTGGTGGTAGTAATAGTAGTAATAAAATTACTGCTATTTTGTTACACAGCTTTTTGTAAAAATCTCTTAGATGAACTATCTGAAAATTATCAGCACTAATGTAGAAGAGTCTTAGCTTAGATTTTTTAATAATCATTTAAAAAGGTAATTTGCTTCCATGTTAATCTTGAAGTTTAGAGGAAGCACATTCTCTCCATACCTGTGCTTTAGATTTTATGCTTTCCTGAGAGATCAAGTTGGAGGGGAGACCCCTCCTGAGAAACCTTCCTGGAGATTTAAAGATTATTTTCCACTAGGAAACCTCTATTTTTAAATATTACCTATATCATGTTTTATGTGAGGAGAACCCTGTTTAAAATATTAATAAGTTCCTATAGTCCAGAGACCAGGACGGTAGTTCACTGGCATATTGAAGAACATTTTATTTGCTTACGAAATAGTAATTGAAAACATTATTATCAGTTTAAAGGATTTGAAATGCATGAGCAGGATCTAACTTGGCATATATAGACCAATGAGAGTAAAATATGTGCCCTCATAACTTGTAATGTGAACATTACTTAGCAAGTGTGGTATAGTCTTAAGAGTCTATTTGGGTTTTATTTATGCATGAATGCCATCCAAATCCTTTAGAGGTACTGGATTACTGGTCTACCATACCATGTGATGAGTCCCTGATTCAAAATACATCCTACAATAGTGAGCAAAATGCACAGACTCAATAAATACCTAAGTCTTCCAGTATCAGGACTTGTCCCAGACCTCTGTATAACGAGCATCTTTAGGTGAAAGAAGAACTTGTCAGTGATCAAACTCAAAGCCTTCATTTACATGACTGCGTGGCAGACTGAAGTGTAAGGGGGTTTCCTGGAAGCTCTAGAGCTTCACTGAGAAAGACGCCAGGACTTAATCCCAGTGTATCTGACTTCCCCTCCTCTGCAGGATAACGCTGCTCTCAATTTCCAGTATCCCCTAAAGCAGTGGCTGATAAGTGGATGGTTGACCCAGTTTGTCACCCTGAATATTGTGCTCAGAGAGCAGAAAAGACAGTATTTCTGCATTTCATGATGCAATTGACTATCTAGAAAGAAAAGGGAACTAAGAAGAATTTTTGCCTCAACCATTGTGCCCCAGTAAATATTACTGGATAAACATTAGGCAGCTTCCCAGGAGTTAGCTCATTGGATGTGAGCCTCAGGGATGGTCATTATTGCCTCCATTTTATTGCTGAAAGAACTGGGGCTCAGAAGCATAAAATAGGTTTGCTCCCATTTACCAGTCCTGTCAGAGGCCGGAGAGCACTCCAGCTGAGTTCTTAGAGCTGCAGTCTTTCTTTATAGCTTATTTGTAGATCTAGGTTTTGGGATGAGATTAAATGAATACAGCATGAGAAAAAAAAAAAGGCTTTCTGAGGAATACATCCAATGTTCTGTTTTGTAGCAATCTCTGACAGGCAGTATAAGAAACTTGGATAATAGATTTCTGTTAATTCTGAAAAGAAAGTCCAAATAGAAAATACGAGATTTCAATTTATTCATAAGAGGATAATGATTAGAATACAATTAGAAAATACAGATATGTTCTAGGGGCTTTTGTACTCACCAGTGTGTCCACACCTTTGGTCAGTTGACAGTTACCTGACTAGGAAGGAATCAAACATAAGGTCATGAATTATACTTGTTAACAAAAACCAGATCTCCCTTAGGTAGCACTGAGCATTTATTCATTATTTCTTAGGTGGAGGGAAATTAGCTACAATTAGGGGTAAATTATATGATTCTGACTTCTTTGAGATTCTCTGATAGAAGGACCTAAAGACTCTCACATTACTGAATGATCTAGCTGAGATCACAAATTCTGGACTCCCCTTGTTAGAGCTGATTCTTGGGTCTTTTACAACCAAGTGACTCAAAGAAAATTGCATATCCCAAAACAAAACAATGAAAGCAAATCAGGGCTTCAAAACAAGACAAAAGGAAATCAATTGTAGCTATCATAATACCTGTTGTTATCTTGACAATAACTGCCCATACTATCAGGCAAAAATAAAATCTAAGAAAATAGAACCTTCAGACATAATACAATCAAACAAAATAAAATATAGTAAAATCTTTCAAAACAAAACAATGAAAGCAATAGAGGTTCAAAACAAGATAATAGAAAATCCACAGTAGCTACCATAATATATTTTGTTATATTTGAAATAGCGGTCCATGCCATCAAATATAATAAATTTAAACAAAATGGAATAAAACCAAACTAAACAAAACGGTGAAAACCATACAGATTTCAAATTACAATAATAGATTAACAATGGCCACTGCCTTCCCTTTGCTTGATTTTACTGTATTTTGTTTTGTTTGATTGTATTATGTCTGAAGGCATAGGCAACTACTTTGAAGACAACAAGAGGCATTATGGTAGCCAATGTTGTTTTACTATTATATTGTTTTGAAGTCCTGTAATGCTTTCATTGTATTGTCCTTTTACTGGTTTTATTCTGTTCTTTTTTGCTTGATTTTATTTATGCCTGATGGTTTGGGCAGTTATTGTGAAGATAACAAGAGGCATTATGGTAGCTATAATAGATTTCCTTTTATCTTGTTTTGAAGTCATGTACCCTGTTCATTGTTTTGTTTCAATTGACTCTATTCTGTTTTATTTTGTTTGGTTTTATTCTTTTCAAAATAAATTAAATAAATAATTGCATACCCCATCTGGACTCAGGTCTCACATCTGCAAAATGAGACATAGTTACTTAGATATGATAAAAACTCAAAAAGTTAGTATGCGTGAATAACAGTGCTTGGCATATACTGCAATAGCATGTGTGGCACTGATAAATTCTTTTACTGTATATTAATATTTAATGCTGTAAAGCACATACCCCAAACAGATGGTCACTTGGCAGAAACCTGGAAGAAAGTGCACATGTAGGAAATTTATTCTAAATTTCTTTATTTCTTCTTCCTTTTCCCTTAGTGTGGGGCATTGAACCTAAGATCTCATGTATGCTACACAAGCACTCTACCACTGCCCTACAGTGCCGCCCATATGACTTTATTTCTGCTGTCTGTTGAAGAAAAGTTAAGAAACTATAAAAATACCTGTTTATATGAAAAAGTAAAGCTGCAGAGCTTAGTCCTGTTTTCTAGGCAGAGTCTCAAACTGATATATTCAGGGTCAAAAGAAGCACATGGCTAAACGAAGTCCAGAGCGCTTTCCCACGATTTCAAGCTTCTCTAAAGACTGCAAGTTCATTTTGCCCCTAAATGGAATGGAACCAGCTGCCATGCTGGGTTGAAGATGCCGCCCCTCAAAGTCTGCAGCTACCCCACCCCTGGCCAGAACTGAAGCCACATTCTTGTTTGTGGTATTACTGTCACTTCGTGCTCCCATTAGTCATGTGCCAATGCAGCTTTTTCTCTTCAGTATTATGTGACTATTACTGGTCCATTTCATCTGCCTCATTCCTCTTCATCACCGTCACTTATTCCAAGTTCTTCCTTCCTCTCTTCCTGTGTGTGTCATTCTTATTAGCTCATCATTTTCCCATGCATATAACTCACAAGGGAATATTGATAACATCTCTTTATCTAAAACCCCCTTATCTCAGACACACCAAAGGAAAAAGCAAAGAATTCCAGTGCAGGGGAGGGTGATGGAATATCTTTGCCTCCAGGGACATCTAGCAGTGCCTGGAGATGTTTTGGGTTGTCTAGACTGGGAGTCATGTGCTACTGGCATCTAGTGGGCAGTGACATGGGTGTCACTAAACATCCTATAATGCAGGCTGGTTCCCACAGAAAAGAATTATCCCTGGCAAATATCAATAGCGCCAAGATTGAAAACCTTGAACAGTAAAGAAAAACAGGCAGACTGGCATTTCAGATTACATCTTTCCCAATGCTAGTTGTGTAATCTTTGGAAAGTAATAAAGTTGCATTCAATCTTAGTTTGCTTTTCAGTTAACACAGTATTAGTGTACCTTTAAGAAATTGAATTCCCGGAGCACAGGTAGAAGGGACTATTGTCATCCTGAGATGCATTTGAAGATGATGTTTTCAGGGCTGATTCTGCTGTCCCATTGAGAAGGGCACTAAGTGAGCAGGTCCCGGATTCCCTGGATTCACAAAATGCAACAAAGGTGTCAAACGTTACATCTTCACATCCCAGAATCCGAACCTAAAGAATAGCAAGGAAAGAGGAGTTTTCTTTTATCCGAGGAAAGAAATATCCTGAATCATCTTTCAGTCCCCTCTTGCATTTCGCTGGACAGAATTGGGTCACATTTCCACCCCTAGACCCAGCATGACCCAAAGAGGAGGGTGCCGTGACTGGCTAAGACCACTGAGGAGTCATCCCTGGTCTTTGGTACATCCTGATCAAGGGGCATAGATTCCTACGTAACCCTGGAATGAGGAGAAAAAATTCCATAATGAGCACACCCCCCTTCTGATTCCTGCTTCCTCTCTAACTACTCGTTAACCCTGACTGGAGTCCCTGCCCAGGCTCTTTGGATTAGAAACCCTGAGGTCTTCAGATTGCTTCAAGAGATTTCTTTTATAGAAGCACACAGCCTAGAGCTTTGGGTGACCTCTTTGCCTGTCTTCGTTCGTTTGTCACCATTACATTGTATTTCTTCCTGGCTTCATGATCTTGGTATTTTCCCTCTACTGTGCTGTGTTTCAGGGTTCTTCACAACCTCCCCTCTTTCCACAGTTCATCCACTCAGCAACAGAGAGATCTGTAGGAAATACCATGTACCTGTGCAAATCTAGCCAGGATTACCCAACCTGTGTGTAATTTAAAATATCATAAAGTGTTTTCCATGTGAAAATACCCTAAACCAGTGGTGGCAAACCTATGACACCCATGGCATAGTGGGTCACTGGTGTCACTGAAAGCTCTAGAAGGTTCACCATGGCAGCAACAGTAGAAACTCCTTTTGTCTTTTTAGCCCCAGCAAGAATTCCTGTCCCCACTTCCCCTCCCAGAAAGACACCTTCTTGCCAGAGGTAGATGGGCATGAGCAAGGCTTGCCGCTCTATAGTGATTGAGAACTGAGTTTCTCATCATCCAGATCCTGGTCTTATCTGAACTGGAGCTTCATTTCAATGCTGTGATACAAAGACATGGTGAAATCCAACTGGAATTCAGTCTGTTTCAGCCTGGTCTGCATTTCACCTTCTAGAGGGCCTTTAGGCCAGGAACTTGCTGAGTATTCAAGTGTGTGTTTTTTTTCTTTTCTAGCCTACAGCACACCTGAAAGGTAGGAAGCTCTTCCTGTTTGGCAGGTGTGTGGTGGGGTTAGGGCCTGCTCCCAATTCTACTCAGCACCTACAGGCATAGCAGTGAACCTAGCTCTGAAAGTTTCCCTGCTCCAGACAGACAGCAAGTTCCAGGAATGACTACAATGACCAGTTGAATAGTCATGATGACATGGCTCTGTTTTGTGTAAACATTATACAAGTATACGCTCTGATCACCATTGCTGGTTCTTTGGACAAAAATCTCATCATTTTACAGTGATAGCAGTAGCGGTGGTGTTTATGTAGCACACAGGCATTTGGATGCAAGAACATAAAGCATTTGGTAGTGTCTCCCTAGTTAAATGGAGAAAGCAACCGTGAACATTTCACTCATGCAGAAGTCCTCTGGACAGGAGAGAAGAGGTGGTTCAGTGGATGGAAGATGAGTGTGGGAAATCTCAAATGCCAGGGCCTCTGATGCTGTAATAAGAGACTCTGCCAAGGGAGTGGTTCCAGTCTCCCTGTCAGGCAAGGACTAGCATGCCAAGGATTCGCCGTGCTCTCCAGGGAGCCTCATGGTCTGTGAGGGTGATGCACAAGGGGTTATGGAACCTAGAAAATCGAGATCTCTCACTGTCAAGACAGCAACCTTTGAATGTTCACTTCCTCTCTGGATTGCTCTCTGATGAGCCAGCTCCACTCCCTCCCTCTGGCCACAGCTGTTATAGAAGTAGTCAGGCATGGTGCGTAGTTCACTGCTTCGCCTGCCTTAGTGGTTAGAAAGCATCAGTGTTGATTAGACAGGAGGAAGGGTAGAGTCATAACCGTAGCAGTTGGGTATGGCCAAAGAACCATGTTGGGACATGGACATATTTATTGTGTAACTGTTTGGAGAAAGCATGGATCTAAAGTGACGTGCGTGTTCACACATCAAACAGCAGTGATGTTTTTCTGAAATTATGTTATATGGAAATGATTTGGAGCCCATCGAAAATTAGTTGTGTCTCCCATGGAGTTGTTTCTGGTGAATACAGTGAGTCTGCACAGCGGATGAATACATTAAGTGCTGATCTTTGGCCAAAGATGGGGTACAGCAGATAGCAGACAGGAAGAGGAAAGCATGCAAGCTACCCACCATCACATCTGTTCCTTTGTCTGATTTGTTAAGCAATGCTTATGTCTTTATATTGAAACATGGAGGCTTGGGCTTTAGGCCTTCTT
>RJWT010017910.1:0-19128 GCA_004365215.1 Cuniculus paca
TAAATGTTAGGGTATTCTGGTGCACTAGAGAAGCAGAAGGTACCAAAAGGAGAAATTTATTGGGGGCTGAGGACACAGCGAGGAATGCCCAAGTGGTGTGGTTGAGCTATTTCCTCTGCCAGGTATGGAGGGGGCAGGGGTTATATGATCCCTGACAGGAAGTAAATGGTGTTTGGGGAGAGCAATGATGATGTGTAACAGACTGATGGGAATTTTGGTGCACACAGGAGGAAGTTGTAATCAGGGCTGGTGGGGGGGGGGCAGTGGTCAGGCTAGACCACTGCCATAATGTCCAGTAATTTATATTAGGACAGAAACCTTTCAACCATCAGGACTTTGATCTGCCTATCAGAGGCAATACAAAAATGGTTGGGGGAGAAAAGATGTAACAAATTATCCACATAAAGTTACAACACAAATTAACATATCTGCTTAAAATGCAAATTAACACATTCAAGAGTCTCTTGGAAGGGGTAAATGCCCTTCAGTAAACACAGTGACTTCCTCTTGACTGGAGCATGCATTGTGACCAAGTGAAACCCAGCATGGGGTTTCCACTTCCACTCCCAGGAGCCCACAAGTATTAGTCTAGTGCAAATGCAGCAAAAGAGGTAAAGATGTGTGATCCAGTCCGACACCAAACAAACACACTGAATATGTAAATGGCATTGAGTATGACACAAAAAGAAACCAGAGAGAAAAAGAAATACATAATATTTCTAGTTGCTCTTGCTTAAAATGATTTTAGTAGATACTACTCAGAGTAATGTTTATTTGGGTTTCTGGAAGTTGTTGTGGTATTCTCTTATTTTTACATACTTTTAAAGCATTCATTTCAAACCCACTTTCAACCAATTAATAGCTATAGTCTCTGGTTCAGTAGTGACTTATAGCTATGGCATGTGTAGTCATAAGTTCACAGGCTAATCTTACAACTCTGTTATGTATTTTAAGAATTTGGCCACTTACAGTTACCCACTTCTCTAAATTTATTTTTAACCCAGTGTCACGAGTTTGTCTTGAATATAATCACTTCAGATGTGAGCAGTCTCTAAATCTGTATATTCACTTGAGCACCAAGAAAAATGTAATAATTCCTATGATTATGAAAATGTTCAATTAATGATAAATGATCTATAGATGTTAGCCAAATATTTCACATCACAAAACAAAAATAAGACTGAAAATCTCAATTTTTCTTTCAGAAATACTCAACCAAAATGTCCACCATTCCTTAATTCATTATGAAGTTCTTATTTTTTTATGAAACCAGTTTCATAAAAGCTGTTTAAACATAAAAATATATATTTAACCTCAGGTTTTTAAATTAAGTTTATTGGTACAATTTAGACATAGACAATGATCACATTCATCATAGGGAATTTGTACCTGTGCATGACCTATCTTAACTCTTTTTTCCCATTCCCCTCCTCTCCCTTCAACCCCTGTTCTCCTCCTTATTTACAAAGCTTTGTTTCCATTTTATTCTTTTTTTCTCATTTTTTCTTTTGCCTTCCTTCCTCCCTCCCCATTCCCTTTTCTTTTGAGTAATCTCTTTCTATTTCACAATATCTATTATACATTTTGGTTTTTATTTACACTTTCAGCTCCTTATCCCTGAGAGACAATGTGATATTTATACATATGTGTGCAACTTATTTCACTTAAGAGTGTGGTACATACATTTAGCTATAAATGTCTCAAGTTTATTCATCTTAATGGCTGAGTAGTATACTTATTTTTTATCCATTAATTGGTTGATAGGCACTTGGTTTGTTTTCAAGATTTAGCTATTATAAACTGTGCTGCAGTAAACAGGTGTTTATACATCGCTGTGGTATGATGCTTTTAATTCAACAACTTCAAACGCGCTCAGCTGCCTTATCTTTGACAAATGGGTCAAACACCCTCACTGGAAGAAAGTCTCTTAAAAAAATGGTGTTGGAAAAACTGGCTTTCCACATGTCAAACAGTAAAATTACACCCATGTCTATCACCAGGCACTAAACTAAAATCAAAGTGGATCAAAGATCTAAATATTAGGACAGAAACACTGAGTCTGCTAAAAGACAGAATAGTTAGAACTCTGGAAGACATAAGTGTAAGCAAAGATTTAATAAACAAAACCCTCACTGCACGGGAAACACTACAAAGAATTAAAAACTGGGATCTCATTTTATTAAAAAGCTTTCACACAGCAAAAAAAAAAAATCATGAACAGGGTGAAGACACAACCCACCCATAGAGTGGGAAAAACTCTTAGTTGTTCTTCAGACAAAGGACTAATATCTGGAGCACAACTCAAAAAAATCAGACTGCTCCAAGTTTGAAGACCCAGTCCATAAATGGGCATCTGAAATTAGTAAATAAATAAATATGTAAAAAAGTGTTCAACATCACTATTCATTTGAGAGTTGCGAATTAAAACAATGCCAAGATTCCATCTCACTCCAGAAAGAATGGCTGGAGGGGCTGCAAAGATAAGGGAACTCTGCTCCACTGTTGGAAGGAGCACAGACTGGTGCAACCACTGTGGCAGTGTGCAGATTTCTCAAAAAAACTAGGATTAGATGTCCCATTTGATCCAGCTATTCCCCTTCCTGGAATCTTCCCCAGACTTTATGGTAAATGGTTAAATTTGTCACTTCAGACTAAAAACAAAATTTTAATACAATTCAAAACAAAATAATGTAGAAAGCAGAAGAGATTTTTAAAACACATACTGAAGTTATACAATATCAGAGCACGTAAAATTGTTAGTGAATATAAGAGAATTCACTCAGACCAGGAAAAAGATTAGAATTATGAAAAATATTGCCAAATAAGCAAACAGGTATAAATGGAAGAAAATAAACGAGTAAGTCACTTTTAAAACTTTTTAAGCTAAGAAAATTACACAGAAAATGCCACAGAAACAAAAATACAGCATTTTAGGAATACTTTATCACTTACCCTATGCTTAAAAGTTTTTTTAAGGGAGGTAATTACTACTAAGTCTTATTTTCTACAAATCAACTGATGTCAAACTGCTACTAGGAGGAATTCATCACACAGGAAAGAAAAAACAAAACTATCAACTCAGACTCAACTAAATTGAAATTTACAGTACTTGAATCTCGCCTGGACCAAAGACAAATTTTTAAATCTTAGAAAAATACAGACCAAATTTTAAGGATCTGTTCTTACATATTTTAACATGTAAGTTACAAAGGAGTTTTATGTACTCATTAAAATAATGTCTAAAACCCTGAATACAGTTGAATACTGCTTTAATGCTAAAGTAATCTATAATATTCTTTTTTGTTGTTGTTACTAATTGAGACCAACCTTTTCTTTAGTTCAAATAAATAAAGTCTGGCTGATGCAACATTTCTCTAGTGGAAGTAAAAAAATATATCAGATTTGCTATTAACTGAAAAGAGAAAACCAAAGTATTATATATGGAAATCAGCTAAACAGATATACCATTAACTACTAATAACACACAAAAGCAATTGAAAGGTAAAATATTATTTAATAGTAGGAAGGAATGTTTTAATTATATTTCATACTATGTTTTCTCTTCTTAAACACATGATCATTTATCTATAACTCTGATAATTTAAAGGAATGAATAAGTTTGTAGATTTGTTGACAGTTGCATGTTTACCTGTTGGTCTGGAACAAGAAACAAGCACATTTCCTTCCAATTTGGATGATGTATAACTTCTCTTCAAATAAACCAAAAAAGCTACTATGCTAGCCATCTTTGGTTCTATAAGCAAATTAAAAGCAATATAAATTACATATCTGGAGCAAGTGTTATACACAACAGTTAAAATTTTTAAAGCACACACTGTGCCAGCCACTGTCATGAGCACTTCAAGCAAAGTAACTCACAGAATCTTCACAGCAACCCTGTAGAGCCACTACTGCCCCCATTTCTCATGCATGAGAAAACCAGGGTGCAGAAAGATGAGGGGGACAGTCCAGGTCACGCAGCTGACATCAGAGTTATGAATTGATTCCAGAACAAGGCACTCAGCATTCTACATCACTGCTGTTCTTAACTGAGATGCACAGAGAGAATGTCACACAGAAGGCAGGAGAATTTAGGGACAGCACAGTACCTTGTCATAGCCAGAGCACTTCTGTGGGGCCAAGGGGAAGAGGGAAATGGATGTGAAGGCAGCAGCCCCACTCAGCACACTGTGCACATCCTGTAAGGTAACATGTGGGGCCTCCAACCTATGCTAGAGGCACAAACACTTTTAACAGGAAAACATCATTCGGAATGTGTTTTAGAAAGACAAATTGGAGCATTACAAAAAATTAGAAAATAAATTGAAAATTAAATGACTGCGCATCCTCGAAAAGTTTGCTTCAATTAACCATACATGCAGTTGGTTATTCAGTGAGAAGTTATTATTGGCTG
The DNA here is from genome assembly GCA_004365215.1 of Cuniculus paca. Classification (NCBI taxonomy): domain Eukaryota; kingdom Metazoa; phylum Chordata; class Mammalia; order Rodentia; family Cuniculidae; genus Cuniculus; species Cuniculus paca. Next base: position 4,415 of record RJWT010017910.1, read on the forward strand.
AGGTACTCGTGGCTGCTGGGCACTCAGTTAAGGGTTGGTTACACAGAGACAAAAAAGGGAGAAGTGTTCTTGATTTCATGAATGAGAGATAGAAGCCTTAGCTGAAGAGCTTTCTTTCTTTTTCTTTTTTAAATTTTTAAATATTTTTAATTTTATAAACAAAACAAAACAAAAGACAGAAATGATACAGAATTTTAAAAAAATAGGAAATTAATACTAGTTAATATATTGCATATTGTTATCTTAGAAGTAGTTGTTCAGGTTATAAGATTTAGGCATAAAAATGATCAAATGATCAAACAATGAGAGCACAAACTGTTCTTTTTGATGAACTTATAGAGATTAGTAGTATAATTATGTATCTTGTATATAAACACAGATATATATATTCATATATATTCATATATCTTTTCCCTTCTTTTTTCCTTTCTCCTAACACAATTGTTCTTTCCTTTTGAGCACTTTCTTTCATTTTCATTTTCACAATATCTATGGTACATTTAGATCTTGTCACTCTTTCAGCTTTTTTTTACACTAGGAAGACAAATAAACATGCAAATATCAATACCATTCCTGTACACAAACTCACTGAGAGAGAAATTAAGGAAATAACACCTTTCATAGTAGCATTTTAAAAAATGGAATACTTCAGAATCAATCTAACAAAAGATGTAAAAGATCTATACATTGAAAAGTATAATACGCTTAAAAAAAAGAAAAGAAGGAATGGGCTGGGGATGTAGCTCAGCAGTCTAAGTGCCTGCCCGGCAAGCGCAAGGTCGTGAGTTCAATCCCCGGTGCCGCAAAAAAAAAAAAGAGATTGAAGAGGATATCAGAAAATGGAAAGATACCCCTTGCTCTTGGATGGGAAGAACCAACACTGTGAAAATGGCCATATTCCCAAAACTGTTACACAGATATAATGCAATCCTGATCAAACTACCATTAACATACTTCATAGATCTAGAGAAAACATTCCTAAAATTCATTTGGAAACAGAAGAGACCTAAAATAGCAAAGGCAATCCTGGGCAAAAAAGGCAAGGCAGGATGCATTACAATCTCTGACTTGAAATTATACTACAAAAGCTACTTTGATAAGGTCAGCATTGTATTGACAAAAAAAATAAACCTGAGGATCAATGGAATAGATTAGAAGATGCAGACACAACTACAAAGATACTCAACCACGTTAGGTTTGACAAAGGGGTGGCAAAAAAGGTTCACAGGAAGAAAGATAGCCTCTTTAATAAATGGTGCTGGAAAAATTGGCTTTCTACATGACAAAGACTAAAACTGGACCCATGCCTATCATCATGCACTAAATTAAAGTCAAAATGCATCAAAGATCTAAATATTAAAACAGAAACACTCAGTCTACTGGAAGGCAAGGTAGGTAGAAATCTTGAAGACATAGGGGTAGGCAAAGAGTTCATGAACAAAATGCAAACTGCATGGGAAGTACTTCAAAGAATCAACAACTGGGTTCTCATCTTGTTAAAAAGTTTCTGCACTTCAGAAGAAATCACCAACAGAGTGAAAAGAAAACCTACAGAATGGGGAAAAATTTTAGTCAACTGTCCCTCAGACAAAGGACTGATATCTAGAACATATAAAGAACTGAAAAACATCAGCCCTGCCAAATTCAAAGACCCAATTCAAAAATAGGCATCTGAGATGAGCATGCACTTCTCAGATGAAGAAATACAAATTGCAAATAAATACATGAAGAAACATTCAACATCACTGATCATTCGTGAAATGCAAATTAATATATCATGAAGATCTTTCTTATATGCATGCATGTGTACACACACACACACACAAGATTTGAAGATCTTATTAACAGGGATAATGACAACCTTGATGTAATGACTGAAGGTGTGAGATTCTGCACAAAGAAATCTTAGCGAGAGTTGCCATATATAACATGTGGTCTATTTTAGACACTATAATGGAACTAATAATTTTCTAAATAAACCTTTAAAATAACCCCTTAGTAGTGATAACATTATCCTTTTGCCAGTTAATGTAACTGTGGCTCCAAGTGACCACAAAAATAATTTTCCCCAAATTACACATCAAGTGAGTGGCAGAGTCAGGATTCAAACTCACACCAACTTCAAAATTAATATTCTTCCTTCAAATGTTATAGATTCAAGAAAAACACCAACAAACAAAACTTTCCAAATTATCATATTTAAATACAATAATAGACTCAACTAGTTTTCAAAGGTACTCAGAAAAAGGTAATCTTATAAATAATAATAAACTAAATGTCTATGCTTGATACTTGCAGGGAAAATACAAGCAAAGCAACACAAACATTGATTTCAGGAAGATTGCATTTTCAGTACTTAGATAAGAAAAATAATTATGAAATAAACACACTCATAGTATCTAAGAAAATACCTCTGTACTATGGTAAACTTCAAGCCAAAACAAAAACCTTATCCATTAAGTCAAAGCTGAAGTGATCACAAGTCAACACTAGTGGTGGATGCATAATTTGGCTTTCTGCAGTACTACTCAGTTCTTCATTATAACCTACAGGAACATAATGTGTTACTAATACAAAATTATATTTATCCAAATTTTTAGGCTCTCATAACTACTTAAAAACCACTAGCAAATTGTTTGGAAGGCAAGAATAATGAGTAGCCATAGAACAGAATATGTAACTTAAATAAGAGAATAAAATTTTGATGAATTGGAAACTAGACAAAAAAGATAAACAAATATTTCTCCAAAGCATATATAAAGAGGACCAATATGAAATGCAAAGGTGATTGGTGTCTTTAGTATTTAAGGAAAAACAAACCAATACCCCAGTGATCTACTACCATACATGCACTGAAACAACTATCATCAAAAGGGCAGTAACAGTGTCAGCAAAGAGCAGCAGGAGATGGAGCCTCCTGCATTGTTAATGGAAATGTGAAATGGTACAGCTACTGAAGAAAAGACTGACAATTTCTTAAAAATTTGAATATGAATTTGCCACACTACCTCACAACTCCATGCCAAGAGAAACGAAAATACACATCCATGGAAAATTTGAACAAGTAACTATAGTAAAATTATTCCTGATAGCCAAAGAATAGAAACAATTTAAATGTTCATTATGATGAATGGATAAACAAGCATGATACATCTATGTAATACAAAAAATTCACCAAAAAAAGAGAAAGACATAAAGTATTGATGCCTGCTACAACACATGTGAGCTTTGAAAATATTATGCTAAGTGAAACAGATCAGTCATACAGAACCACATATTGTATAATCCTATTATATAAAATGTGTATATAAGGCAAATCTATAGAAAAATAAACTAGTAGCTGCTTTCAGATAGGATGAATGAGAATGACAGCTTAGCAGTGATTGTGTATTTTTTAGTGAGGATAAAATGTACTGAAATTTGATGGTGATGATGGTGGTCCAATTCTGCAAATATACTAAAAATCTTTGATGTGCATGAGTTACATTGTATGTGAATTGCATCTCCATTAAGTTGTTGAAAAAGTTCTGCTAAAAAAAAAAATCTTCCCTCATGGCTATTGAGTAACTACATCAAAATGTATATATATTTATTATTTTTCATATAGAGTTAAACTATTATAAAACATTTATCTAATATCAGTATATTTCCTTTTTTACAAGTTAATTATTCTCTTATTATTTCTTTACTTAAGTGGATTTATCCCTATCTGTACATTGCATTTTCTTTCCTAACTTTTCACAAAAACATGACATAACCAATTCTAGAAAATATCAAAGAATAGTGACATTGACAGCTGCATTTCTAACGTAGCTGAATTTCCAAACTGGTATTCCTGTCTGCTGATGCTAAAAAAAAATCCTCTGAGCCCAACAGGAGTCACTGACTTTCTGTGTCCAATGCAGCTCTTCAACTTCCCTGGGTGAGGACTGTGAAGAGGGAGTGAGAACCATGAAGGGTGGTGAGAAGATAAAGAAATAAAGACAAGACTCAGAAAGCTGGGATCAGGTAGAGCCTGATGGGTGGTAGGAAAAGAACTGCTCAACCACCATAGGGCATTTCTTTATACACTCAAAAGGTTTCTGTCAATTGTTACCCCTCTTCTTTGCAACTTTGTATAGATCGCCTGGGCACCTTGCCTTCTCAGAGCTGACACAACTTGTTTATGTGTCTTGTCTTCAGTTCTCCATATTCTCAGGGCTGGCTTTGCTTTAGCTGATCTCCAACTTCATTGATCTCAAGCTTCAGCTGATCCCCACACTAAGTGCTCAGGGTGAAAGTTTGCTTGGGGAACAGGGTGAATATGGGCTCAGAAAACCAGGATTTCTCACTATTACTTGGGGACGAGCCTTGATGGAAACCAACAGACCAAGGATCTTCACTGGGCCAAAGTGCTACTGTGTCAGTTTCAGGCTATCAAAGAAAAGCTGAGAGACCCAACTTCCATTGGGCATACTCTCTGTTAGGATTTGTCCTCCTAAAAGTTCGGGGCTCTCTGCATAGTCTTTTTGCAATGGTGCATGTCTGATATGGTAAAACAGACTGCACAATCATCAGTCAGTAGGGTCACCAGACCAAATGAGTCAGGATCTCAATATTGATATTTTTATAGCTCCCCATCCTACCCTCAGCGACTCTTGCATCCAGGAGTCCCTGGCTGGTTAAGAGCCTCTTTTGTGTGGTAGTTTTGCTCTGGAGCAGGTTGAGCTACTGACTAGATTCTGCTTTATGAGACAGAGTCATCTTACTGTTGACAGATGGAATGCAAAGATTCTTATTTTTAAGAAAAATACTTCAAGTTTTCTCTTTAGTAAAAGGCATGTATTGATTTTTCCTTAATCGTATACATGTATATTAATTTAAAATATACAAGAATATGCAAATGACTGCAAACTGTATACACGTATAGAGTCTATAAATGTATTAATTTTAAGTGATGTGAGCATTCTATATAGTTTAATTTGTCTAAACCCACCCTGATCTTAAATGAAGAACCACAGTTTAACTGGTGTGTGCGGAATTTAGGGCCCATACCTTTTTTTCCAACTGTAGATAAAATTCAAAATAATTTAGCAAATGAAAAAGGATCCCCATTTTCAGTTTGAAAATAGAAGCTTGGAGAAGGTAAATAACATGTTCAAGACCACTGAGCCAACAAGTGCTAGAGAGCTGGAAAATGGTTATCAGAGCTTGATTTTCAAAGCAAAAATGAAAATTCCTTAAAATATTAACAAGCTGTTTGGAAAGGGGCAGACCTTCTGACTGCTGGTATAATGGCATCTCTCATACAATTTTACATCATTACAAGGGTGTTTGCATTTAGTTTAGCTGTAGAACCATGATAGGTCCTATACACAGACTTACTAAACTCCAGTAATGTGCTGGGAACTTCTAAAACACAAATCAAAGAGATGTGACAAAGATAACAATAGCAATAAAAGATAATTGTGCTTGAATCAAGAGGTAAGATCTTGGCTAGATCATAAACCTCACATTTTTAGAGGAAAATAATTACAGAATATTAAGGAGAAAATATAAAATGCTCATATGAGAATTTTCCATGCTACTTTTCACTTCTAAACTGAAATATAATCTTTAGGAAATATAATACCAACTTTTTAATCCAAAGACCAGGTATGAGCCGCCACTCTTGCCTTGCCACCTGGAATTGATGGTCACACATCATGCACACATACTCAAGGTAGCCACATATTCATTCACTTGGAATGGATGGAAAGATTTTCTCAATTAACAGGATTTATTATGATTGAAACTTGCAAGGTTATATATCTTGGCTGCTGTTGTTACAAAAGGCCACAAGGAGAGAGATTTACAGCAGAAATTTATATGGAATATGTCAGATAGGATCAGGAAACCATTGTGTCTACGGTGTGAGTCCAGCCAATTCTGTACAACCCTCATATCCTAAATTCTTTCTCCTGCTTTCATGGCGGCAATGAGAAAGAGCTGTGAATTAGACATTCTTAAATACAATAAATTTCACTAATGCGGGAGAATTTTCCAGTAGAGTCCTGCCATGATTTTAAAGAAGCTAGGAAAGTGTAAGAAATGCACAGAAGGGATAGTGAGTTTACCTGTGGCAGTAACTCTTCACTGACTGGGTTTAGGGAGGGTGGCATGAACAATGTTATCTGATTTAGGTACAAGATTTCATTTTGCAATTTACAGTGTGCACCAGAATGTGTATGTGCTTCAACAACATCATTACACTGGTGTAAGAGAGGTTTTCCCACAAAAAAGCATGGAATATTCCTGGAACTTTGCAGTTATTTTTTTCGTAAGTGTTTGATTTCTTGCTAGGAAACTGTTAAAATATCGGGTTCCCTTCAACTCTGATCAATGATCTCCACACTTGGGCCACCCAGTGGGTCCAGGGGATACAAATACAATTAGGGAAGTCTGTTCTCTATGAAGCCCCTCCAAGAGCAGCAGCCCATAGTCTAAGAAAATAGAAAGCCTCATCCAAGTTTTGACTAAGTGAACCACGGAAATTCACAACTTTTTCTGGCTTCTCTGGTCTAGGAAGTGATAAATGTTTTGGCTTAATAATGTGCTGACTGATTACCACACTTTAAATGCCTTAATAGGGTTCCAAATTTGAGTGCTAGCTTCTAGCATTCTACAGCGATGGGACTAAAAGTCTTAACCAAAACCACATCCTCATCCTCCAAATTCTATTTTTTCAGCACTATACTTTCTAGCTTCTTCATTTAATTCTTTCTTGCTATAAATATATCCATTTAGAGTTAATGTTATGGTAGATAGATGGCTGGGAATTCTATTCAAACATATACATGACCACACGTGAAAGAGTGGTATTACCAGCGTTCATGTTCCTCTCAGTGTCATTTCACAGTCTTCCCCACATTATGCCTACCATCAACTGGTCGGTCTGTTATGAATGAGGATAACACAATTTCCCGATCAGATTTACAATCTTAATTTTATCTCTAGAGCAAAAGTCCAGATGATGCTATGAAATTTAAATAAAGGTAGGAGATGGTCATAAAGTTTGTATTATATACATTTTACTATAAATGCAATTGTCCGTTTTATATTTGCAGGTAACAGTGAAGATTTTCTGTTTACTACCAAAGACTGAAGAAAACCTAATATTCCAAGTGCTTCTTTTACTTTTCCATAAGCTACCACCAGGGTAGCAATAGTGACAGATGTAATGAAATATGTAATGAGGTTTGCACATTACAGTATAAACCTGGTACAGTACCTTAACTGTGATGGAAGAGATGAGGTCAGTTCCAATGTCAGCATCAGTGGCTTGCTGTAGACACATAATTGAGAAGTGAAGGGAGGAAAGAATGATTTCAATATTACCCACCAAGAAGTCAACCCAGTGGTACAATATACACTCCCCACTGTCAAGTAGGGAAATAACTATAAAGGATTTATCCCTAATGACAGACTAAGAGTCAATGCGTGTCATGTGTGGAAAGCTAACTGTAAGTCTCATTACTGTGTACAATGAGTATACATTAACAATCACAGCAATTAAAATAAAATAAAAATATTTTGCAAGTTACAAAAAACAGCCACAAACAAAACAAAACAAAACAAAACAAAACAAAACCAGCCACTGTGGCTTTCTGGATGCCTTTATATAGTCATAAGTTAATTTTCAAAACTCACAACTCAAAAGGAAAGAAAACATCATATATTTTATCAGGCCATCATAATTTCTAATTTACTCAAGTGTTAAAAGTATTATTTCTATTAACCTGTTCTTCATATTATGAGGAAAAGCCCTCTCCTTGTGTTTCCCAGAAAAATATTCGGCCATTATTTTAGGTATTTGTATTTTCAACTTGCAAAAGAATATGTTGTATTCAGATTAATAAGATGAACCTAGAACATGTAATTAGTGACATACAGATTTATTGGCCTTATATCTAGAAAGTGAAAATGGAAGTCCACTTTTTCTACCAGTGCGCATCACAGACTAATTCTATGCTCTCTTTGAGCAACAACTTGGGTTACCTGGTGCTACTTCTCATAGAACTCACAGTACATTATGGAAAATATCCCCTATAACTTGGTACAATGATAGTGGTACATTGACAAGGGAAAACATACACCTTACAACAGAATAAGACAAAAGGCTAACATATTTTCTGATAACATCCATATAAACTTTTATTGTAAAATTAAAATTATAATGTCTGTGTCCAATCGATGAATCAGATCCTCTACAAAAGATTCCATTCTCATATAAATTGTATTTGTCTTTGAGATATATATACCCTTCATAACAATGATAGAAATAAAATATGAATCCAGGTTTTTTTGTCCCCCTACTGTATTACATAAAACCCAGGAAATTCTTCAAACGAAGGTGCTCACAGATTTAGAAGAGAAACCAATATCTTGTGTTTCCTGCTTTTTTCAGTCCACGTCTAAACACCTAGATCTTTCAAAGACAGCAATTCTTCAGGAACATAAAATGATACCCAGAGAGAAATGGCCATAAGAATGCATCATGGCACCACAACCGAATAAATTGTTGGACTCATGTTTTCCAGTGGGATGAGCATGATGCTCTTCAGAAATATCTTAAGCCAAAAAAACAAAAAAACAGTAACACAGGGAAAATGAAGCTAGAAGGAGACACCTAGTTAAGAACAAGCACTACAGGAAGTTACCAGCGGGGAAATATACATTAAAACAGCACTTCCACATGAGGCCTTGTCCTACCAAGACGAAAATTTCCTCCACAAAACAGAAAAGTAATTCCTCTCCAAATAGTCTATGTTTAAGAGAACCAAGAAAAAAATTACATATATTGCCCAAAGGAAAAAATTCACTTCCATTGCAAGGAAATGTATGTACATTTGTCAGCTGGCTAAGGAGAAATGCTCCTCTCAGATGGCTCCCTCAGGGAGCAGAAAAACTGGTGAGTGCTAAGGAGCAAGTCCAGAGCAGGGCTGCACTATGCAACCCAGTTGGATGACGTCTCCCATACAAAGGCCAACTTCTTATTACACTAAAGCAATGGGAGTATCGTCTTCATCACAGTTTGGATGGACTGTTTATACTAAGATTAACCTTTGAAGACTCATGACTACAGTGGACTCTCGAGTTATGACCAGCCTGACATATGAAAAACTTGGGTTACAACTAGAGTATAAGGTTTAACTTACAATCAAAAATTGAGTTATAACCCAAACGTGGGCCACTTGTTCAGTTATAAACAAAGACTTGCAATGCCAGAAAGGCAGATGGAAGCATATTTAAGTATCAGTCTGAGCCCAGATGTGTGCATTTGTGGATGTGATTTCAGTCAGTGCTTCATAAAATCACTATGATTACTGCTGTCAAAATGCTCCCCACAAAAAAAAAATGCTAGAAAAGAAGCTAAAGAAGGAAGGGAAAGTAAAGAAAGCAATCATAATAGAAAAGAACAGTGTTAAAGACAAATAATCTTAGTCCAGTTTTTAGTTCTGGAAAAGTTGAGGTATAGTGAGCCATAAGCAGGTTCTAGTGGGCTGCAGACTCTCCCAAGGAGAGAAAGGACTCCAGAGAGCCAGATTCCTGGTGCCCTTATGGAAGGGGGTTCTCCTTCCCAACAATAACCACCTTGCATTTCATCCTCCATTCCTGAGTGCCAACGATGCTAACTTGAATGGTGAGTACAGTATGAAATTGTTTCTGGTAAAGTAGGCACATTTTATAACTTTTTGGTGAATACACTAGAAAAATTATTGTTGTTTCTGGTCAATTACACACATTTATACAACCATTTTTTATTATGAAAAGATTAGTTGGGGTGCTTTGGAAAGTTTGGAATGCATTGTGGGTATTTATTTCTTATGAGAAAAGTAGTCTTGACTTAGAATCAACTTGTTTTACAACCAGCCCTCACGAATGCATTGAGTTCGTAAGTCAAGGGTCCATTTGTACTTATATTATGCTCTCATACTTAAATATCGAAGACATTTTCCAGGTAGAATTATATGATAGGAATTACAAATATGGTAAAATGAACAACTTAATTACTTCCCTAATGTCATCAACTTTCACAATAGACACAGATAAAGAATAAATTTTTCTCAAGCCTCAGACAATGATATGTAAACAGTCACAGCCCAACAAGTACTTACAAAGATTGAACAAGGAGATGGAGTTATGCCAAGATAATCCCCTCCACCCTTCCTGTCTCTGTTTTATTCATTCACAGAACTAAGGACACAGAGGTGAACAAGACAAGCAGTGGGGCACAGGTGCTGGTAATGGTGATGATGATGATGCCAGAGGAAGTAACATGTAATTTAATGATGATAAGGATGATAATCATCCTAACAGGTCAACACAGTGGATTCTATTCTTCCATTTTGCAGATGAGAATGTTGCCTTGGCTCACACAGAAGTGAAGGAGAAAGTAATTTCTGGAAGAACTATTTATACTATTAAACTGCCTTACTACTGTCACCATAATGTATCAAAAACCATGAATCATTACTTGCTGCACTGGGCCATGTATAAACATTATCCCACCGAACCTTCCACACAATCTACGCAATCTTGTGGGGAGGGTGCTATTGATCTGGATTAGAATTATCTCAGTACTATGGTGCTGAGAAGGTTTGTTTGTTTGTTTGTTTGTTTAAAAAACAGACTGAAAGAAAGGGAAGGAGCTTTCCTGTTGCTTCCTTTACTTCTTTTTTAAACAGAAATTCTGCCTAAGAAGCTCTTTACTAGCACCAAGAGGATAGAATTATGTTAATCCAGAAAGTCACAAAGCCAAAATTTTATCTTTTCTGAAGTTTCTACTGAGATGTCTAGAATTTAAGCTAATACATTTTTGTCCCAATTTAAAATATGCGCACAAACCTACAGACATTGAATCAAGGTTCAGATTTTCTACCAGTCATGCACTAGACACTTGTATATATGTGTGTGTATACATATATACATTATAAAAATACATTACTTATATGCATGTAAACACACACACACACACATATATATACATTATATATAGTATATAAAATGAGAAAGTAAGACCTACTGTGTATATTTTTTATTTAAACGGTTATCTGTAACGCATATCAACCTACAACCTTAGAAATACAAATTGGGAAAAAAACTGAGAAAAAAATTAATGTATTACAAGCTGGGCATTGTGGTGCATGCCTGTCATCCTCGCATTCAGCAGGCTGAAGCAGGAGAATTGCCACGAGTTCAAGTCTACCCTGGACTACACACTGAGTTCAAGCTCAGCCTGGAATACAGAGCAAGACCCTGTCTCAAGAAAAATTAAGACATTACAGAATCAAAAGCATGTTCCTAACTCTTTTACTCTATAATATTATAAAAAATATCTCTCTATCAAAACATATTAGTTAAATGTGAGTCATTGACTGACCATGGTTGATAATTTTAACACCCTCTCCTTTACTATCAGTGAAAACCCAAATTATTATAACTCTTTTAAAGGTAAGTTGGGTATAACAATGCAAATGTAGAACACACATATTACGTGATTTAATAATTCTACTTACAAGATTTTATCCAAAACTCAAAGATGCCTAAGGAGGGAGTATGCTATTAATTAATTTTTTAGAAAATTAAAACAATGTAAATAGCTATTAATCAAGAAATGGTAAAGTAAAATGATACATTTTTAAGAAACTAAGTGTATAAACTTGAATGTTTTCTAGAATACACAACTCTTTTAAGCTTTTATTACAAAAATTAACTCAGGTTTGTTGTATAAATTAATGAGTTTCACTATGACACTTCCATATATGCATATATACAAAATCCAAAAAGGATTTCCTGTAAGGGGTGGACCTCAGGTCGATGTCTATGCTATTACTCCCATTTGAATCACTTTCACCACATGCACTGCTACAGTCTGATACAACCTGAGTCTGTCCCCACAGGTGTGAGGCTGGGAGCTTGGTCTCCAGTATGGGGATGTTAAGGCCAGGGGGACTTTAAGAGTTTGGGCCAGGTGGGAAGTCCTCAAGCCACTAAACGTACTGCTCTCAGAAGGATAATGTACTTCTTGTGGGACCTTGGTGCCCTCTTGAAGAGGGCTATTATTTAAGGGCTGAACTGGCCCCTCATTCTCCTGTCTCTGTAACCTCTCTCTCTCACACATACCCCAGCCACTATGATGACATCTGCTTTAGGTACTCACCAGAAGCAAGCTGATACTGGTGCCATGTCCTTCATCCTCCAGAACTGTGGGCTAAGTAATCCTCTTTTCTTTATGAAGTACCCAGTTCCAGGAAGTTGATTATAGTTACAGAAAACAGACTAATCCACAGTACTAAGCTCATAATTTTCAATATGCTTTTGTTGCATAATGAAATATGTTAGTCATTCATGACTGTGACATCTGACATAAAGAACTCAAAAGAAGAAAGGTTTATTTTGGCTCACAGTTTCACAGGATTCAGTCCATGGTTAGCTCCAAGGCAAAAATTTCATGGCAGATGAGTACAACAGAGGACAGGTACACATCTCAGGGTAGCCAGGAAACAGAAATGGTGAGAACCAGAGAGAAGGGAGGTAGGGACCAGATGTCATCACCAAAGTCACACCCCTTCACTTACTTTCTCCAATGAAACTCCAGCTCCTGTTTCTATCACTTCCTATCTCATTGAGTGGATTCATCCACTGATGAAGTCAAAGCCCTCAAGTCCAATCACTCCACTGAATACTGCTGCATTAGAAATCAAACCCTCAGCTGGGAATATAGCTCAGTGGCACACAGTCAGCCTGGCAAGTGCAAGGTCCTCAGGTCAAGTTCCAGTACCAAAAAAATAAGAAAAATCAAACTTTCAACTCATGAGTGTTTGAGGCAAACTTTATATTTAAACCATAACAACAAATAACAGAGATCCTAAATAAACAACATAATTTTTGTTTACACACAACACATGCACGTGTATACACACATGTACACACATAAATCACACAGCTGCTGCCAACATCTATTCTTCCTCCCTCCTTGTGGCAAAGTCTTAATTTTATTGTGGTACTCAGCTACATCTGAAAGAAAAATCATCTCTTCTAGTCTTTAGGGTCAAATGTGATCATTTGGTCATTCTGCTCCACTGACTATTAGTGGTTTTAGGCATGTACATGGGTATCAGTCCTGGTAAAGCAGAGGTAAGAGAAGCTGAGATGGAGAGTGCTGGTACATGATTCTGGGAAAGTAGTTCCTTCCTAATTAGAGGAAGATTTGGGATAAATTGCCCTCTTCTACTCTGGAAATCATAACTGCATACAAAGCCTGGAACTGCTAAGGTCTCCTTGTGAATCTAAGAGGAAACATCCCTACACACTGAGAATGGATGACCAAAAATATGGGAAGCATTTAGATGATGCTGCATGAATTGGATGTCTTACCAAAAAACCCCACAACTGCTGCCACACATTCCTGCTAATACTGCAAAATTTGAAAAGGAAATTTCTAAACCCAGTGAGAACACTAAAGAGTTGCTCTTGCCCATCCAATAACCATTCTCCAATTGTTTACTAAAAGAAACACAGTCTTTACTCAGCTAAAATACTGAATTTCCCAGACTACTTTTCAGCTTGGAGTGGCCATTAAGATGTACATAGGGGCTGCTCAGATCGTGGCTTCCAGGAAAGCTCAGTCAGGGGCTGACTCAGATGCAGATGTGAGGGCAGAAGTTCCAAAGCCATCTGGCCCAACGGATGACCCTGGGATCCAGGAACTGGGATCCCAGATGACCTTAGAATTGCCAAGCTGATCTTGGACTCCCCATCCATGGACTTCTTGTGCTTCACACAAAAATGAACTTCTATGCTATTTAAACTGCCTTATTCAAATATTTCATTTCATGCAGCCAGACATAATCTTCAGTGGAGAAAGTCACCACAGTCTAATGTTTCAGGACTCAGTGGAAGCATCAATTTGGTCATGCTGTCAGATTTCATATGGAGTGCAGCCTCTTTACACATCCATGTCTGACTGTTCTCTACTTCTTCCTGAAGGCACAGCTGTCTGTGCTGAGTGTCTTAAATGGCACACCCAGTGCTTCCCACACAGCCCAGGTAGCAAATGCAATCAGTTGCTGAAATGATAAGGAAACTCCATTTCTGAACGTTCTTACCACCCAGTACTGTTGACTACCAGCGACAAAAGTGTTTGGCAGGATTCACACTAATGAACTGAATACCAAAAGCTTCAGCGTCCATGAGCCATACACAAATTATTACTATTATTTCATGCTCACAACATACATTCCTCATATAACTTACACACATAAAATTAGCTTCAATAACACTTTTACTACAGTAGGTAATTTACACCATGTGTACAAGAAAGTGGACTCGTTAAATTAGCTTTAAATTTTGCTGCAACTCCTCCTTTGAAAAGATTTGTAAAAGCTTGTTAAGTACAGAGCATAACTCACCAGACTTTCAACTTTTTTTGCAAGTTAAAGCCACCATACTAAAATAAGTGACATTTAAATGAGTGAGGTCATCAAAAATTTCAGTTCTATCCTCTCATAATCTTTAAAGAAATAATTTGGTACTTTCATATATAATTACAGGTATTTTAATGAACTACATACTAAAGATTTTACAAGGGTACGGAATAGTCAGCTTTTTTCCATATCTAGAAGTAAAAAAAAATTTTAAAACTTCTCTTTTTACAGATCTAATCTTTTTTTTTTTTGTGGGACCAGGGATTG
>RJWT010017911.1:0-19122 GCA_004365215.1 Cuniculus paca
CTCATTTCTGGTGACCCCCAAAGTCTCCCTTCCTCTAGTACCACCCCTAAGCATCTCCATCCAAGTTATCCTGCACTTACCAAAAATCCAGTCATCTTACATAGAAGTTGTGATTATTGGGAAGAAATTATTAGCCATTTCCTTGGCTGTCAGGTTGTAAATATCTAAGGATGTTGCCATGACTACAAGGATGTTTGGGCACAGTGGAGATTACACAATGGCTTCTTCTATCAGTAACCTATCTGGAAGCCACATTGCCTACCATTGTTAACTCTAGGAAAATGTGACTGGATTTTCTTTCTGGAACATTTAGGTTCAAGATGAGATTTTAGCCTGAGCATATAAGCTCTAAAAAGACAAGAACCTTCTTTTTTTTTTTTTTTTTTTTTTGGTCTTTTTGAGACAGGGTGTCACTATGCAGTTCAGGCTGGCCTTGGGCTCACTTTGTAATGCAGACCAGTCTTGAACTTGCAACAGTCTTCCTGCCTCAGCCTCCCAAGTGCTGGGATTACAGGAGTGGGCCACCATGCCCAGCAAGAACTTTTTCTTGATTGTAAAGATGGTAATGCTTTCATATTGCTAACCTTTCCTCCCTGTTTAGTATATCTTCTGCAGAAATCTCAAGTTTTTCCATTACTGGAAATCATTTGAGCCACCCATTAATATCCATATTTTCAGCTTTTGATAGTCTTCTTTCTGGAGGGATTTGTATTTTCGAAAAAGGAACCTGGAAAAAGTAACACTAAAACCAAGAGTTGATAATGATGGACTTCCTGATATGGGGGCTTCCAAGGAGAGAAAAGTCTGCAGAACCCACTTGAGTACCCACAGTTAACCATTTATTCTGCCTGTTTGCAAATTCTCTGCAGTATGATTTCTCAGGATGCACCTTCTTACGAAGTAGGAATATCCTCACCTCATTAATTTGAAATAAGACTAGTCTTTTTCTTGTCACCAGAAATTGGACAGAAGGACAAGGCTAGAGAATGTTCAGGGAAAAACAAGTATCAGATCAGCAGAGTAAAACTCATCCAGATTATTTTCTTCATTGCAATTTCACCTCCCTTTCTTGATCAGACAACAATATAGTAATCTCTTTAAATTTCTTAACCTGGAAAGTTGAAAGAGTAAACTATGTTTCAAGAAGTTAGTCAAAGGAGAGAAATGGCTTCTACATACCCTAAGATCTCTCCTAGCCCTCTAGTGCTTGGTTTACGAATTGTGATCTTCACAAAGTTCTGACTCTTGTTGTCACTGCCTGCCTGTGTCTAGAAAGTTCTGGCCCAGTTTGCAGGGCCTCACATGAGAAGAGGAAGTCCTTCTGCAAGAACAGAGAGCTGGGATCTCACAGACCCTTTTGTCCCAGATCAGCCCCTCGGATTCAAGCAGACCCCTTCAAGCTGAGCTCCTGTAGGTTCATGAAGTAGCTTAAACCTGCTATAAATTGCTCTTAAATTAAGTTTAGCTGAAACTCAACTCCTAGAGCTAAAGTACAGTCACAGGGTCCATCCTGTCACTTCAGTTCCCTACAAATGAGCATGGCCACCTCAGCAGAGCCGGAGAGGCACTGGGTGTGGGGAGAGGTTTTCAGGCGCTGACAACACCCAGCGACCATGGGGTTTGGCTTGGGAGAGACAAGTTGGTGGCAGGGTCTGCTTTGGGCCCAGGCAGAATGAGAGACAGCTTGGACAGTGGACTGTGAAAGGGCATCAGGCAAAGCCACACCCCATGGTAAATAAACTCTGCCTCCACCACCGCAGCCTTGGCATTGGGAAAGGTTTAAAGGGTTATTTTTGTCCTTACAAATGTAGGCTTGTAGTTATTCCTGGGAGAGGCCATGCATTAAGTACCACAATCTCCTTGGGGACGGGTCAAAGGAGGTTGTGGGAGGCAAGGGTAGACAGGACATGGAGAAGAGGAAGAGTGTTGTCCATATTGATTCCTTCTCACTCCCATCCCTTTCCATGTACTAGGGAAACCTTCTCATGTGCTAGGGATAGAATACTAAAGAAAGCCTGTTCTAACCTCATTCAGTAACATTTGTTGAGGTAGATCTGTTTTCTCTTTGCTTCCATACATCTATTCATTTCATCTACCTTATCTTTCACAACATATATTCTTAGGTTGTGAGCTCCTGGAGCAGACACTGTCTAGCTGAATGTCCTAGCTAACCCCAATCTCTTGACTTGTCCAGCTGGGCATGATTGCATCCTCCTTGAGGTCACAGCTGCAGAAGGAACACACCACTGACTCACCAGTAAGCAGACCCACTGACTCAGAACTCAGGAGCAACAAAACAGAAGGAGATGTCACCCTTGATTTCATGGACAGCATATCTAGGGCAAGGGCTGTGTCTGGTTCAGCTCTTGGCCCACACAGGGTACAAGGTCTGCTCACAGTAAGCCCTTTATGGGACTGTGGGCCTGGCAATGAAGCTCTGTTTCAGTAGAAGGGAGCAGCTGCTGTTTCTAGAGAAATATCTTGGGGCGTTGCGGAGTGTGAACACTGAAGTGACAAATGCTGTGAGGAAGAATATTTCCATCTTCAACAGACACCACAAAAATGTTCTGCTGCGGTTTAATCACAAGCTACCCACAGCAATGAGTCCACAAATAATGTCTAGTGCAAGAGGTGGCAGGTGAGTTCTTCCCTCACCCACTTGGGATGCAAAGACAGCAGAGCTGGAAAGACAGCAGATTGTTAAGCGGCCTATGATTAAGGTAACCTTCCTCACAAAGTTCATCCAGCACCATCTCTCTGGCAAGCACCAAACCACAGGAGCCACAGGGACACAGAGTCACTCAGCAAGAATCCAGGGAAAAGCTCCTCTCTTTGTAAGACAGCCCAAGAACGGGTTCCAGACCTGACCCTGCTTGTAAGAAAGGGCAAGCAAGTAACAAGACCTCTCTAGACCTTGTGATAAATTAAGGGAAAAATGTTGTCCTCTCTCTTGCAAAAACTCGATGTAAAGAGGGGAAGAGAGATGAGACAAAGTATAGAAAGCTTTGCAAGGGAAATGCAACCGACAAGTGCAAACACTCCTGTATAATGCATTGCTGGGTAAGATGTGATGGGTAAGAACCATTAAAAATGCTGTCACTTTCTAGTAATCCGCTTAGTCTTATAGAAGCCTGTGGAAGGAGTTCCATTTTACAAATAAGTAGCTTGAGAATCGGAAATGCACCTAAATTGCCAAAGCTCAAAACTTAAATTAAGAAACCATTGGTTGGAGGGAGGGACAGGGAAACTGATACTCCACTTAAACATCTATTACATGGCAGATTCTGAATTCTGCATTTTGTTCATGCTATGTTATCTTCCTATCTTCCAAAACAATGAGGTGAATATTTTTCCCAGTACACAGATGAGGATGAAATAGTTGTTAGAATGGAAACCAGAAGCCAGCAATGTCTGACACTAACTCAGTCCATCCTGCTTTCCAGCACACTACAGCTGCAAAGGTGTAAGATGTGTTATAAGCCTGTGTAAATGTGCCTGGTGTCCAGGGCACAGCCCTGACCGCTTCCTAATATGTTTTCCATTTGTAATTTGTGATCATCTACTTGGGAAAAGTCGAAGTGTACCTAAGAAATAGCTTTCTAAATAATTTAAACTGGAAACGAGTAGTGGCACAGGGTGTGCAAACTGTTTAAAGTATTAACTTTTTTGTGACTCCCGTATGTAATTTAAAAGTAACTGCTAGGCACAAATTGGTAGTTTCGTGTAAGTTATTCTTACATCAGCATCCAAGGAGGTCCCTAAAGGTTGCCACCTGGCAACACTGTTTGCTGTGAATCCAACCAGAAAGATCCTTAGGCTTTGAACACACCAGTGTAATGGGGAGAGCATCCCCAGCAGGATGGAGCCTGATTCAGACTCCTTCTCTTCCACCTCTGTCAGACAAGTCATTTTGATCTCTCTAAGCCTGTTTCCTCATCTATAAAATGGAGCTAATGATAGTACCTTCCCCATAAGGTTGTGGGCTGAATTCAATGGCTTTAATTCATGTGAGGCATTTATAATAATGTCTATTGTGTGGTAATATAATAGACAAGTCTTAACTATTATTCTTTCTGGTTTAAGTCTGTAAATTTGAGCAACTTCATTCAACTTCTGTGAGGCTTGCCTCTGTTATCTATAAAATGGGAAGCATTATTATGTTCTCCTGGGAAGTTCAGTGTAAGGCCAAATGAGATAATATGAACTAACTCTGTCATTCCTGTGTGCTGCATAAAGAACAAAGCAAGGTCACTTTCAAGCATTTTCTTCTTAAGAGAAATAGCAAAGACTCATCACCTGTGTGACTCATTCCAAGGCATGCAATTACTTCTCAGAGAGTAGTCTTCAGGTCTGTGGCCATTTCCAGCGTCTCCCTCGGGTCAGAGTCAGACACCAATCACTATGTCCCCAAGATGGGAGAGACAGCAATGAAACTTTCTAGTCTTTTCAAAGTGTCTCTTTAGACAAAGTGGAAGAGCTCCCACCCTTGCCAGAGGTAGATGGACAAAAATATAAATTTACAGCTGTCTTTAAAAGCTCTTTACAAATTCCTTCCCAAATTTAACTCTGGCCTCCAGATTCATGACCAATGTGTGTGAGGGTTTAAGAATTGTGTGATCAGTTTCCAGAAACCTTGAATGTAGCATCTCATATCTCAGGGGAAATTCCAACTGTGATCTCCTGTTGCACTCTTCTCCATCTACCCATGAAGTCGTCCTAGAGCATGCTCCGATTTAGAGGACAAGTAACAGCAACAGTGAGAGCTGCATAGTGGTCGATCCCAATCTCTATTACTATTACTACCAGTAGTATTGCTGTTACTACACTCAGCTCAGGCCCATTTGGTCAAAGATTTTCCCTCAGATTTGTTCCCTTTGGATTCAGATTGCCATAATTTTTTCTTTCTTCCAACATAGCGATACGCAGAAGCTTAACTGCAGGCTAGGGCACCACTCTGATACTGGAACTGGTATTCTATGCAACTTCAGGTAAGTTGTGCTGAGGCTCTTCCCTTAGCTGTTCTGGTCAAAGCTAGAGGAGTTCATCCTAAAATTGTCTCAAGGTGCTAGTAGAAATGAACCAAATCACCACCATCTTGACACCACCATCTGCCTTTCACCAATGCCATTTCTGATTTTCATACTTTAAATGTTCTGATTTACATCACTGTAGAAGGAGTGGAGAGGGATAATAGAACACTTTACCTAAGAGATATTAGCCAACCATTTCCCATAGAATTACTGTTTATGGTCTTAATTAGCCTCTAGTAAAAGAAACTGGCATAAATATTTTAGCTTCAGGTAGAGCTTTCAAGGTTAGGAAAGTCCAAGGTCAGTATGTTTGGAGAAAACCAGAATACATGTTCATTCTCTTAGAAATTTGTAATGAATAATATTGTGTAAAATTTCTGAGATTTTTGTAGGAAAAACATTGCCTAACTCTAACCTAGTATTTCCCAAACTTATTTCACCACTGCTGTCTTTCATTTTTAAAGAAAGAATTTCTTCCCTTCTCTAGAAACAGCATTTCTGGAAAGATGTTCAGTTTCCAAGTTGGATGGCATCCTAAGGGTCACAGTGCAACACCCACTCATGATGAAACCTTCATGCACAGTTACTTGGTCACATTTCTAGAAATAGAAAATCAAGTACTTAGCAGTAGAATCCATTTTTCTGTTGAGCAATTCTGACACTGAGAATCTGTCATTCCAGTCATAAAATAAGGAAAAGAACATGTGCTTTAGATTCAAAAAACTCTTGGTTCAGCTTCTAGCTTTGCCTCTCCTCATGTGGCTTTGAGAAAGTTCCTGCACCTCTCTCAGTCCTAAGTCTGAGATGGTAATACCTGTCTCCTAAGGTGGTGGAGAGAAATAAATAAAATAATCAATGCTAAGTGCTTGGTGTGGTACCTGGTACATAGGAAGTGTTCAATAAATGTTGACTATTATTATTATAAATCCTGCATCCACTTCCCAGAACAACACAGCACAAATCTATTACCATTTCCACTTGGCAGCTCTTCAGATATGCTGCCTAGTTTTCCCAAACAAAATATCCTTACGTGTTAAATGGTATGGTCTTACTACTTCACCCTTAAAAAATACACTTATTTTCCTTTTCCAAGATAAGTTGATTTATTTATAAAGTAGCTATACATACAATTGTGGTGTTGTGTGCATTACA
The DNA here is from genome assembly GCA_004365215.1 of Cuniculus paca. Taxonomy (NCBI): domain Eukaryota; kingdom Metazoa; phylum Chordata; class Mammalia; order Rodentia; family Cuniculidae; genus Cuniculus; species Cuniculus paca. The sequence continues at coordinate 6,183 of RJWT010017911.1, forward strand.
AACATTCACAAAAATAATAAAGGAGAAATAAAGATGAACAAATAATATGCTTTTACTTTTTATCTTTATACTATTTTACATAGCATAAAAAGTGTCTCACTAAATACAATATTTTAGAGAAAGATGGGCTTTATTATTTTTTAATCTTTAGTTTAATGCTGCAAAAAAACAATTCACAGATCCTATCAATACTAGATTTTAATGACTGTCGCAGTTGAGGAGAAAAGTTCACTAAAACAGGTCAATCTGATGAAAAAAGAGCTCTGTGGATCCAGAACTGAGTCATCATACATAGTGTTTTTCCTGCACTCCTCTATATGCAAATATTTTAACAAAATTCAGCTAATAAATTTCCTTCTCTAATGTCAATCAAACATTCTTACAAACTATCTAGAAGAGGTTATGTTTTCATATTTTTAATAAAAACATTCAGAACTCCATGAAAAACTTAAGCTGCTTAGAAAAATGTATTTTCTTAGTTTCAAAATACTCAGCATGAGTTTTTGCACATGATGACATACTTATATCATTTTCAGCAACAAAATAATCATCCATACATCTTCTTTCCAAAAGCTCTCTTCATTTCTTTCAAGTGCTATTATATTGCTCCTCCTCATTATTTATACATCAAATGTGGAAAATATCTGTTTTGCAACATTATTTCTGGTAGCTGTTTATCATCACAGAAAAAGACAAATTTGAATCACTCGCCTTTTTCACAAAAAATTCAGTCATCTTTAATTTTGTCAAGTCTGTAATTTTTCTTGAGAGGATCAACAAACCTCTAAGTGGTAGGATAACCCTGACCTAAAAGGACAGCACTCACAGACTAAACAGAATCAGATAAATAAGAAGGTTGACCTAGGCAGGCTTATCAGAAGGAAGCAGGGAGCAATTAGAGAAAGGGGACATAAGGAATCTGGAAAGTTCAGGAGTGGCTTGCTAATCAGGGGTCACGAAAGTCTCCCTGGGACTTGAACATAGAAACAGCATTTCGGCACCAAAAGAACTGGAGAAATGTGAGCTACAACCCAGGGCCTAGCAGAACTGAAAAGTCAAAGCCTCAGTTATGCTTACTAGAAGAGATGGCTGGAGCTAGAACAGTGCATAGACAAGGCACTACATTTTCCTAGTAAGTAAATCTTACTTCCCTGGGCCAAAAGTGAAGGATTTGAGTCCTATAGATTTCAAATAATCTCTAAAGCCATGCATCAAATGATGCAGCCAGGACTTGAACCCAGATCTTCTGATGCTGAAGTGGTACCTTTGAAGTTATGCTACATGTCCTGACCCCCAAACAGAAGCTTATGGTTAAACTGAGACACTGGATCGAAACAGAACCTTGGGCCAAGAAGATAGGGCTGAACTCTTAGAAAGGCTACCTATGGGCTAATTACATTTCCCTTGATTACTAAAGAGTCTGCTTTCCATGGACACTGAGGTGAGTTTGAACTGAATATGAGAATTAAATAGTCTCAGTTTTCAAGGTATGAGACTGAGAAGATAGGAAATGACAGTCTCCCACAGTCTCTTGTAATTCCTTACAATCATTTTACAGAGAGAGAGGAACTGAGACATAAAAAAGCAAGCTAAATGCTTGCTGTCACTGACCCAGCTCAAGGGCAGACACTTGAATCCAGGGCCTCCATCCTTAACTCAGAGCTCCTGCTCATTTTACCACCACTCCTCACATATTCTGCCATTGATCTCCAAGATTCTGTGATACTGTACCTAACCAAAGCTTTGGTGAATCAGATAGCACATGCTAGTGCCTTTTATCACGTTGCAGACAGATACATAAGTTGCATACATAATCAGGTTCTATAGTTAATAGAAATCTCATCATCAGCAAGACTCATATAATAAGTCTTTTCATATACACTTGATCCTCATTATTTGCAGGTTCTATATTTGCTAACTGACCTACTTGCTAAACTGTATTTGAAACCTCAAAGCAATACTTATAAGACAACTGGCAGGATGCACTCCCTAAATCAATTTGCCTAAAGCATCTTAAAGGTCTATTTGAGCCATGGCATGAACTCTGTGCTTGTCTCAGGTCTTAGACTAAAAGAAAGCAGATTTACAGAGTCTCGGAATTGATCACCTCTTACTATGGCGGGTTTGAGGGCAGAGACGAAGAATTTTGTTACTGGTTGGCATATGCGGTGGGAAAGCATGTCTTGCCCTTTTTTCCTGACTTTTCTCATTCCAGTAGATTAACTATTTGCTGCCACAGTAGGTTCTCAGTTACCACCTACTAGTTTGGCCTGATTGCTACCAGAAAATCTTGAAGTGACGAGTCAGTGAAAACTTGGATCATCTCTGCACAGAGAACCCCATGCCTTCTTAGTTCTCCTGTTAGACTCCTAAAGAAGCTTCAAATGAGTTTCTGTCAAGCTTTCTTCTATACCTGAAGATTCTTGAGACACTGCTCCCTTTCTTCCTTTCGGTTGTCCTTTTCTGCCTCCTGCCTTCTTGTGACCTACCTGTGCAAACTTACTACTTTTAGCTCAGGCCAGGAGGCTCTGTACTAAGTCAGACATCTGGTTTGTTTCTTTGCCTACAAGTGTCCTTCCTGGTTATTCCTGCCCACACTTCTCTCTCCCTTCTCTGAAGGCAATCATGAAGAATAGCATACAGTTCATCACTGCATTGCTCTCTGAATGCTTCATCAGTGTTAGTCCTAAATACTTGCAAGCTCCCTGGGGCCAGGACACTGTCTCTGGATTTCTCTCTTGGACAGATGGAGGTTTTATGGGAGGGTAATGTAATACAGTAAAACACAGACCCTGTTACCTTAAGAAAAAACAAGTACCCACTAGGACTACTAAAGATTAATGAAAGCCCTAATTCCACCATGAGCCTTGGAAGCATGGGGTCACCTGTTCATAAAATGCCAGAGTATGATCCTGTACAGGACAGGTGGAAACAGTTCCCAGAAATGGCAGGGACCCCACTAAGTTCATCGAGACAGGAAAGGTGCTCACTCTCAATACTGCAACCTAAAGCTTAGGGACAAGCCGGCATAAAATGTGCCGACACTCGCTTAGAATGTGAAATTCGCTGTAGAGAGGGGACAGCTCTGATCCAGTTGCTTTTCTTTAAAAGACCTATTTGCAGAACTTAAATTTGCTGACATTTTACCCTCAGGCCTTTAACTGTTTTTGAAGATAAACCGCGGTTGACTGAATCAAAATAATTTTGCTGCAAACAGTCATTTGACCAAAGCAAACCCATTGAGACATAGAGCTTCTAGCTGATTACCCACTTCCAGCCTCCATCAGACATGAATTTATTGATCAGAGGGGAAAAATGAATTGAAAACTAAGTGTTCATCCAAACTCCATTTCCTGGGTTATCTTGGGGTTATAGAGAGTCTCAGTTACAGAGTTATAACCAATAATCCATCTCACTAGATGGTCACTAGATCTTTTTAAGTGTCTTAGACTTAGCACCACTGGAATAATTTTAGCCATTTTTGCAATGTGTTTTCTTTTCTATAAAGTTCACAAATTTCTAAGTACTTCTTTAGATATCTATAGATAGTCCATAAGTATAGAGGCTACAGAAGCTCATGTTGTTAATATTAGTTAAATGATGCATCTGCGCCATTGTTGTCAGAAGATCGTTTACTCTTCATTTCTTCAATTATACAAGACTCATAATCATTCAACAAGAGAGATGAACAAGCTGTTACCCAGGCAACGCCAGGTCAGTTAGGCATGATGAGCACAGGTAGTGCATAACCCCTTGCGTGCTCACCCACTGACAGCACATAGCACATTACTTGGCCTTAGAAGCCTGGTAACATCAAGCACATCAGATGTGCCAACAATTGTGCCAATACGGGGTTCTCAAGAAAACTAGGACTCCAGCTCTTAGGCCCCTCACAATCTGATTGGACACACAGACATTGGGTGGGGAGGCACAAAACGATATGTAGTTCAGAATTCTGATGAGCGGAGAAAAAAGGAAAAATGCTTAAAATGATACCATGATACTAGAAACAAATCGGGCGCTATAATCTAGATGGGCAATCTTGGAACTCTTCTCTGAATAAATGAAATTTATGATTGAATTATGAAAATTGAGTGGAAGTTATCCCAGAAAAGAAAGGTGTGAGCCTTCCAGATAATGCACATGCAAATGTCCTGAGACGGGGAAGAACTTGGTGTATCTGAGGACCTCAAGAAGGGCTACTGGAGCTAAGGTGGGTTGATGCAAGGCCTGAGAGGAAGGATAAAGAGTATGAATCTTAACCTAAGTATTATGGGAAAAAAGTAAATCCTTCACAGCAGTAGAATAAAGCAATCTGGTTTACATTTTTAAAAAGAATGCTCTATGTGCTCTCTGGAGTACGGATTAGAAAAGAATGACATTAAATATGTGGAAAACAGGAGACTATTGCAGAAACCAAGAAGAACAATGGTGACTTGTTTTAGAATGGTGTCAGTGGAGATAGACAAAATTGCATAGAGTCAAGACATCATTTGCAAATGGAAACTAAGAAGTCTGAGCTAGACTGTATGTTGGCGAGCAAGGAAAAAGTGGCCACTTTTATCAAATTTCAAACCACTGATGAATGGCATTGCTATTTGTAGAGAAGACGGGAGGAGGAACAGTTTGGTAGAAGTGGTAAACAAAACAAGCTTAACTGACTACGTCAATGAAGCATTCAGGAGAATACATGCCGCAAGCTTTTCAGTGACAGAGAGAATGCAAGTATGAACCCAGGAGTAGCTGTATTCATATTGTTTAAAGCCACTGGAAACAAGACCTACCTACCTGTCCAAGACAATAAGGAAAAAGGCAAAAATCCCTGGGTACAATAAAGGAAGGGGAATAAAAGAAGAACACTGAAAAAGAAGTACTGTATGTCAGTGCTTTGGTTCATGAACACTTTTGTTTGCTAACAATTTGGCTCACAAACAGAAGCGTTTGGCAAAATTTTGTTTTGGTTTGTGAACTCTGACTTGGGTGACAAACACAACCACAGTCATCTTTCCTGCATTAACACAAGTGTGGCCATCTTTTCCAGAACTGTGAGATGAATTAGGTTCATGAACTGGGGTACCATTGTAACAGAGAAGCAGTGATAAAAGAAGAATGTCACCCTAAAGAAACCAGTAGAAGAGACAGTGACAAAGACTGCTGAATGACTGTGAAGGTCTAACACAATGAGAATTTTAATGTTTGATTTGATAGGTAATGGGTTGTGGATTTTTGGCATGACAGTAGATATTCTGATGAAGATATATAAGATGAAAACCAGATTGGAATAGGTTGAAGATAAGTAAGATAAAAGAAAATGATGCTTGCATGTGCAGACAACTCTTTTCAAATCCTGCTGTTAAAGGAGGAAAAGAAACAGGGCTGGGGTGCAATTAGAAACAGACATGGGATAAAGGGAGATAGCAACCATTGATGAATTTATGCAAAATGTGAAATTCGGCTCAAGTCAGCACCTGTCTTATACTAAGTTCTCTTAGGCTAAAAAATGTCAGAGCAAAGACTTACTATGTAAGTAGTTTACTTATGCATTCAAAGTTAAGAGTTTGGATGACTAAGAAAACAACAATGGAAAGAGGAAAAGATGGTACAAGACTGTATTATCAAGAGGAACACCCCTGGGTCACTGAGATTCAGGTCTGCTAAAACCATCTAAGGTATCGTGTAGAATATATCCAGAATTGTTCACCCAAGGAGTGGAAGAAGGGAGCTCATCACTAGTCAAGAGTTTCCTATGGGGTGTTAACTTCTTGGCACTTCTAGATTTGCAAAAGCCTTAGAATGATTGAACAGGTTTCTGTAAGTTCCTCACTGAAAGGCAGCAAAAAAACACAGGACAGAAAATGAAAGGTACCCAGCATAGCTGAGGCAAGTGTCTGCCAAGTTAAATTGGATGGTAGCTTAATGCCATGGTAACAACTAGAGTAAAAGTTGGACCAAGGGGGTGTGAAGCAGGGGACAGAGACATTTGATGTAATATCTACCTTGATAGTGACAGTCCATATCCTATCTGGCCTGGAGAGATAAAATGATGTGGTTTTAGTTTGTGCCATAGTTGCCCTGCAGGTTCTACTGACTCCTGTCCTCTAGACCTCCCTGCCTCTGTTTAGAAATAATTACCCCCAATAGTAGTGATACCTGACAAGTAAATTAACTAACTCTGAGTTTTGATACATTCTTGGTGACAGAAGTAAGAAATGCTTTAGAAACATCAACCAATTAACCCAGTATTTTATGAGCATATACTGCATTCCAAACCTACACAGTAGAAAAGGATTGTCAGAAAATATTAAAATGGTTCCTGGTTTGATATCTCATTAAGGAAATACTGCATAAATATATGGGAAGAGATCTAAAAATAGAAGGCAAGTATCATTAAATAACCAGTGTGGAATAGGGCTATGTCATGAAGCATGTATTTAAAGTTATGGCAGTGTTTCTGTCGGGAGTGAGTAGAATCTCAGGAGTTATGGAGAGTAATCATGAAAGTTATTCTGGCAGATGCTTCAGTCTTCAGACGTTAATACAGGCTCTCTCTGAGTAGTGAGACTACAGATGATTGCTTTCTTATGTAGATGTTTCCATATTTTCATAAATCCCACAGTAAGTATATATTATATATGAAGAATATACACTTTTAAAACAAAAGATACAGAACTGAATGCATTGCTGATGGGAATGCAGAATGGCACAGCCTCTTTGCAAAAACTGCTAAGTTGTCTAAGTATATGCTTCCCATAAGATCCAACAATCCCACTCCTTGATATTCGCCCAAGAACAAGGAAAGCCTACCTTCTCATACATAAAAAACCGTACACAAATGTTTAAAGAAGCTTTTATACATATAGCATATAAAGCATAAATATATCTAATACATATTTTTTCCACAAAAAATGGAAATATCCCAGATACCCTTCAACCTGTGAATGTATAACAAACTGTGTAGCATTCATAGGACATAATACTGCTTAGCAACTGAAAACAATGAGGTACTGATACATATAACAACGTGGAAGAATCAAAAATGAATATTCTAAGTGCAAAAAAGCCAGATTCTAAGCATACACCCTGGATGATTCCATCGATATGACATTTCAGAAAAGGCAAAATTATAGAAACAGAAATTTTATTGGTTGTCCTAAGAACACAAGGTCTAGGAAGAGGTTAACTACCAAGGAGAAAAAGAAGTGAATTCACAGGATAGTGGCACCATCCTGTATCTGAATTATGCTTGAGGTCACATGGCTATATGCATTTGTCCTCACAGACCTCTGTTTCACAAAATTAATTTTTATGCATGTAAATATTTAAAAGAAGAATGAAAGCATAGTGCATCCTTCAAAAGAGTATATTAACAATTCCTTTCCAGCTGGTCATGTTAGTGCATGCCTGTAATCCCAGCATGCAAGAGGCCAAGGCAGGAGATTCATATGTTTGAGGTCAACCTAAACTCCATTGTGAGTTTGAGGTAAGCCTAGACTATATACTGAGATCCTGTCTCAAGAACAAAAGCAATAATAAAATAACAATAACCCTTTGCTCCATAAAGCAGGAGACCATCTCAGGGTCTACTGTAGTAATACAAAGAAGAGCTGATCAAGAGAATGGTATGTGGATCATTGGGGACCATGCAGAAACAAAACATCCATTGAGAACCCATAAACAGATTCACCGATTCTCTAGATACAGAAGCAGAGAGCAAATCAACACCGAAAGTGATAAACTTGAAAAAATACATAGTCCTTTACGGTGATGAATCTATCATTAAGGTTTTTTAGGTTTCAAGAAGTCAACATTAACTCTGCCTTAGATAAGTCAGTCACCAAAGAAGGAAATGGGAGTAGAGATACCATAGAGTGACTCATAGGCATGAAAGAAGTGGCAAAGAACAGTGTGTTGAACAATTTTCATGAACTACTTGAGAAGCTTAACCTCTGCGGTGGCAGTTCCTCCCATCTAAATTTCACCCAGATTAATGTACGTGCGCTGGAAAACACCTAGCCTAGCTTTACATAGTTCTCACTCCTGCTCTGGGCCTGCTTCAACACCATGATAAGAGATGGCCATCAGGAATTCCCTGGGTATTCACCAATGTTCAAGCTACAAGTAGAGCATCAATACCATAGCATCACCTTTGACCAACGAGAAATAGAAGTCTATAGATAAGTCATTCCTTCACTCTTTTCTGCTCAGATCGACAGTTCTGACATGTTTCAAAAATCTCCTAAATCTGGTCCTTGGGACTAGGGAGAAATCACCAGCAATGGGATCCAACTCAATAATTCATCCTGGCATTGATCAGCTTTCCTCAATGCCTGTTTCACACTTCCTGTCCTGGAAATTCTGAACTCATATTACCAAAATTACATTCCCACAACACAACCTTCATGTCAGGCTCTCAGGCTCTGCTTCTGAGGAAACCAAGCCAAGATAACCAGGTCCTGGAAAAGATCAAGGGTAGGTCTGGAATTGTTGGGTACAGGCTTTTATGGACCATGTCTGTGGATAATGGCAGCAGATGATTCAGCTCTAACCAATCTCCAACCATTTCCCTGGAGAACCCAACTGGCTTAGCTTGTGTTACATGCACACTCTGAGTTCAAGGGCACTGAATTTCATGTTCAAATATCAACAGAGTTACTTGGAGTGGGGGAAAGGCTGGTTTCTAACAAGCATGCTGAGGTTGGAAATGGGGAATAACTTAGGAAAATTTTGTCATCCAGTTGGAAAGTACGCTTAGATCATGTTCACTTACTGATCTTTAGGAAAAATACATTGTTGTGACCGACTATCTTCTTTGTGCCTGAAGTTTAAATTTCTTTGTACTTAGTCATCAATTGCTTACTAGATCCTGGTTAAAACGTTAAGTATAATTAAGATGTATTATATGGTTATCTGATAGATTTTTCTGATACTTCAAAATTGGTATTTCGAATGCAGAAAGTTCACACTCTAACAACTGTTTAAATGGTGGCTTCTTGTTTTCTCACTCTCATTTTGTCCCTCTCTAGGTTAATATCCAACACAGGTATTAAGCACTTGCCAGCTGTTCACAAGATTCAATCTCTTCAAAAGGTTTTACTGTAAGTTTTTTGTTGAGCTGTGTGTCCATCCACTTTCTGTCACTATTAAAACAAGGGCCCAAAATAATTAACTGATAAAGAGAAAAGGTGTATTTTCGCATGAGTTTTAGAGGTTTTAGTCCATGATTGGTGGGCCCCATTGCTTCGTGCTGTGGAAACAGATCATGGCAGGAGGACATGGTAGAGCAAAACTACTTGCCTCACTGCCAGGAAATGAAAGAGTAAACAAGGGAGAGGCCAAGGTACCATAATGTCCTTGAGAGTCATGCCTCAGTGACCCAAAGACCTCACATGGTCCCACCTCTTAAAGCTTCCATCACTTTCCAACAGCACCAAGCTGGGGATCAGGCTTTTAACATATGGGCTTTAGGGGGACACTTGGACTCCAAATCTTAGCAAGCAATTACCAACTCTCCCCAGTACTGTCTTGCCCAATAGCCTTCTGGGCCTCTGACATGCAGTAAGCAGCCTACATACTCCAAAGTATTTCCCTGGATGAGCATAAGTAGGAATACAGGCAGCAAGATCCTTAGTTTGACCTGCAGGCAGCCAACCTCAGTCCAGAGGAAGTCAGCAACTTCCCCATTAAGGGTTACCAACAAAACAAGCTTGTAGCAAAATCAGTCTCTCTCTTTCTCTCTCTCTCTCTCTCTCTCTATATATATATATAATCTTCTTACTAATTAATGCTTTATTATTGACCCCCTGCAACTTCTCCATATCCTATCATCCTTCCTCTTCCCCCCAGAGTTCCTATGCTGCTCTATGCATAAAGAGATTATCTGAAAAATTCATGCTGAAGCATCAGTGACCTGACATGCTGGCCTATTCCCAAGGCAGCCCAAATTTGAAAGAGGAGGAGAAAAGGCGATGTGTAATGATAACTTTATTTTCAATAGTGAAATTATAAGAATATGGACAGATCCCAAAACAACAGGAGAGAGAGAGAAAGAGAGAGAGAGAGTCTTCTAGAACTTCTCAAATTGTTTCCAGTCGTTTACTCATTCTGTGTTTATATGTTAGATCAGACCTAACAGGGAAATTTGATGAAAAGATAAGGACTATTAAAAAAAAGGGTAGGACTTTCTCCATTCTTTAATTCCGGAAAAGTAAACAGTAAAATCATCCTTTGACCTAAGAAAATAGAAGGAAAGGAGCTATAAGATGGAAAGTGAGGTGGGAGAAAGAAGGCTTGACTGAGAAGAACAGAGAAGATGGGATAGAGGTGACAGTTTCAGTGTTTTTGTCATGTCAAGTAGAGACCTAATGAAGTGAGGATAACAAACAACTGTGTTAACGAGACCCTTAAAATAGAAATATTAGCTAAGAAAACTACAGAGGGAGATGAAACTCCTTGTCTACGGTTCCATCTTTAAGAACTCATTTATTAAAGACCAGTTTGTTTTCCAAACTGTGAGCTCATTATCCTCTGAACAAAAACCATATTAAGATATTACCTCAACTAAAAATCATATCATGCTATGTATACCAATGTGGGAAAGTTACCAAGCCAACACAAATATCTAACTTGTCTGTACTTTCTTCTAGAGACATTCAAGATAACATAAACATCCACACTGTTGAAAGAAATTCTTTCCTGGGGCTGAGTTTTGAAAGTGTGATTCTGTAAGTAAGGGGGAGAAATCCAGCAGAGCAACATTTGATTTTTCACTTAATGACATCTTTCGCATAATAGAATACTCCTTTTCTATCTGGGTAATTTTGGCATTTCACCATTTAAATCACTCTGTGGTTCTGTGTTTTTTCCTCATCTTTACATTTCAGAATCACAACATGAAGTCATGCTAATAATTTATGATTCTGTAGTGGGATTCAAGAATCTAAAATTGCTCTTTGAATGATGGTCTCCTGTGATCTAACATCTGTTCCAAAGGACAGAATAATTCATGCATCAATAAAGCTAGTTATTGCCCGGCAAGGCTTCTGTTGCCCGAAGAAAAAGACCAGGAAGAAGGCTGAGTGTGGAAGCTGGGGCTCTCCCCTCCTAACCAAATGGAGCAGCTCCTGCTCAGACTCACGCTGAGCAGAAGGTGACTTCCCATTTTCTTGGAATGATCACATTTTTTTAAATGAGTTTGAGTTACTCCCTCTGACTTCTGGGCAAGTTTTTAAGAATGCACTTTGCATTCTTAATGAACAATTTAACCTTCTGTGCTATAATCAACTTAGTTTATCCAACCTCCAAGTAGAAACAGGTATTACCGGCTACCTGATTATTCAAACGGCCCACAAAAGTTAGATGCACAGCATGATATTTGGGAAACCAATAATTTCAATTACATCTGTAAGACAAGTATTTTATCTTTTCATTTTACAATTTGTTGGGGGTTTTTTGTTTTGTTTTGTTTATTGTGGCATTTTTTTTAACATAAACCTGATTGTGTATATTTAACTGAAAGCTACAAAAAGTATACACGTCCTATTTGCTCTTTGCTGACTCTCCAGAATTCAGGAGCATGCTTTTCAAGAGAGGATGGTTTGCTTTTAAGAGTCAACACTTTTCAGAAGTGTTTCTAAAGGATAGATTTATACTTGTGAGGATGACACCTATTTTTCTTACCTTGGCTGTCCCTTAATCCATAGATAATAGAATGAAAAGAGTCGTGCTCGACACAGCCTAAACTTCCGACTCTTCCATGTGTGGGTGCTTCCCCAAAGGGGACAGCCAAGAGCACTCAAGGGAAAACACATTCCAAAATATCATGAGGACTGGAAAAGCTTTCGGTCCAAGAGCAGATTTCAAAATTCTGAGGCCTATTCTGAAACTAAATATAAACATGTTTCTATTTTTTATTCTTTTTATTTTTTATTTTTTTATATTTCTATTTTTTAAACAGTACAACAATGAATGATTATCTGATGCTTGGTTAGTGACTCAAGGAAAGGAGCCCAAGTGCATATTACGTAGAGGCCTCTGAGTCCCCCTGTCCCCAACAAGCAGAGGGGTTGGATAGGAACAGCGTGAAGCTGCAGCCAGCCAGATGAACACCTAAGTCAGAAGACCTGAGGAGGTTGCAGGGCTGACAGCTCACAGGACACTTTGGCCTCCAGAGAGCCTTACTTATCATGCACGCCCTCCCTCCCCTCCTAGGTTGGCTTGCATCCCCCTTGCTAGGCTCAGTGGTTTAACCAGCCATGTTCCTACACCCTCATTCTTTAGGAGGAGGAGCCCTTGCTGAGGGAGTCCATGGTCTTGTCCCCAGGCACCCAGAGTTCTCAAGCTTTGGGTAAACCCTCCTGCAGTTATTCCTCAGCTGATGCTCTGCTCAGGTTGATGTTGTCCTCACCATCATCATCTGGTTTTAAAACAGGCATTTCCTGTCTTACAGTAGGAGTGCATTTTACAAATGCTGGTTTCCCTTTGCTAGTAGTCTGAGTGTCCTGCAGCCCAACATCTAAACAAATACAGGCATTCTAAACATGATTTGTTTCTTGAGTGATGATCCACTGTTGACATAAAAAAAATAGTCCTCTCACCACAATATCTATTGACTGTGAAATGCATAAAGACAAGGGGTGACATTAACAAAGACATAACAAACCCTTCAAATCAGTCTGTAGCTTACTTAATCATAACAGTATCTGTTTATAGGACATATATGTGCAGGAAAGATCAATTATGTGATCTGTAGAAAAATAGATGGAGCCCATGTGGATTTGCAAAGTTGTAGATGTAAATTAAGGGTCAACCAACTATGGTCCACAGGCTAAAGCCAGTCTATATGCTAAAACTGACTCATTTTTACAACTGAACACTCTAGTGATAGGTAACACTAATATTGAACCTAAATTAAGTGAAATGTTACCTTCCCCTCCCAAAAAAA